>JAULBM010016973.1:0-11483 GCA_032357055.1 Geukensia granosissima | reverse complement strand
GCCAACAAAATGAAACGAAAAACAAATATAGAACACACAACACTAGACTGAAAATTAAAAATGGAGTAATACGACCCGTACAAAAACTAGGGTGAGTTAAGGTGCTCCGGAAGGGTAAACAACTCCTGCTCCACTAGAGGCACCCGTCGTGTTACTCAGTAGTCAAAGCCGGTGTATAGTCATAATCGGTGTTATTCCCAACCGGTCATCTGTGAAAAGGATATTTCTTACCGGTCAACCAAATCATGATGGCGACCGAAAAACTTTCGGAGTGATGACTTTAATCTCACCCTGCGAAACCCTAGGCTCAGTAGCTTTCTAGTTAGCTGCAAGCCTCTATCAATAAAATCCTGATAGAAAGCACAAGCCTTGGAGAAGCGTTTCTAGATTTACGTAATTAACGTATACGGTTTATCTGTTTAAGGAGATCTATATCTTAGCAAAATGGGATTTTACTCTTAGTGAAGGCCTTAATGTTTTACTCTTAGTGAAGGCCTTAATCTTATGTTTTAAGACCTCGAAAAGAGAATCAGATTCCAAAATTGAACATAATGAAAAATTATTAAGTTGAGGCTTGCTTTGTAATGGAGTTCATTGATTTTTGTTTAATGTTTTGTGTTTGTTTTGTCTTTATGGAATACGAATTTCGGATCCTTGCATTAGTTATGACCATTCATATATACATGTACACACAATATTTTTACAGGAGGCCGATTTTGCGGCAGGACCATTTACAATAACTTCAATCTGATAGTCAGTCATAGATTTTACCACTCCATATATGGAAGAAGGTGTTGGTATACTCGCATTGAGACCAACTGGTGAGGCCAAAAAGGAATACAAAACATTCAAACCTTTTTCCTTAACGGTCTGGATACTTAAAGGTGTCGCTGTGGTCGTTACAGGGACTATGTTTTTGTTGTCAATAAATATAGTCCCTTTTCCTATGAAGAAGGGGCAGTTAACACCATGTCTAACAAAGAAATGGTGTCAAGCTCCATGTGGCTAATTTACGGATCATTTGTAGAACAAGGTAAATACTTTTTTTGAAAGCAGATGAGTTTCACTTATGTTTAAAGTAACAAAAATTAAAATTAAAACATTGTATATTGATAAACATTAATTCCGTAAAAATAATTGATTTTTGAGGTAATACATAGTTTTTAGAAGGTTACACCTCAATTTTTTCCTAAACAAATTCTAGTGCGCATGTTTTTTTTATATTTGTTTGTCTTTTTGTTTACTTTTCAGTGTGTTAATTGATTGTAAGCTGGTAATTGCTGCAATCTGTTGTCTTTTTGGTATTAATTGGATCTAAGTTTTACGATTGGTTTTATATTAAGTTTTCAGTTCAGTTTGAGGAGGAAGCGTAACAAAACTGGAGGGTCAAACAAAATGGTGCAAGTCACAGAGACAGCAATTTCGAGAACATAAACAATTCGTACAGGTAGCCTGCCGTAAACGAGTGCACGAGAGGATCACAATTTGTGCACATTGGTATGTCGATGGTCTGCTGGAACTCGTCCACCAAACTTAAAAAAAATGTTGTTAATTACATTTTGTGTAGCGTTGCGTATGTTTTCTACCAACCACGATGTGTCTGTGTCAACTTTCTCAGTTTCTTCTTTTTTATTAAACAAGTAAGTAACCTTACAGCGTTCATTGATTCTGAAAGGCTATCAACGTCCTCCTGTTCTCATTTAGTCCATTTTCTAGCATGGTCCTTTACAGAATCCAACAATTGTTTGAAGTTTTATTTCCATTTAGTGGACTACGCCTCACAATATCTAGGTATATTAGATAACATGTTTTAGAGATTTGTTCTCAAGTATATTCAAATCTCCTGTAATGCCATGGCCAGCAGGTCCATATTTTTATTCGGGAAGAAAGGAACTATTTCTATGTAATATCACAAGTTTTAACAGTCGATGTTGACTTATATCCATAATTATAGAAACTAATTTGTACTTATTTGAATATGGATCCAAATTAGGTGTTTGTAAACATGTTTTATACATTGAATTCAATTTTGAAAGTGTTATAGAGCACAGTTTGGTTCCACATTGGAGCACATTTAGGTTTAGAGATCAATGGAAGAAGACCATCGATTGATACATCGTGCATTTAAGGTGATGTATAATGTCGTTGGCACTGACTTCGTTTACGTCAAAAATTTTCGTCACAATAATATCGTTACACCTAGGACTTGATTTTCTATACTATAAACTCTGCCGTTGCACCAATATGCAGTTGCAGTATCCAGCTTTTTAATCCAGTAATTTCCCCCCAGTATAGGGAGAGTGAACAAAAATTCGGATTATTAGTATTAAAAGAATGGTATATTTTTTTCTTTAATCTGAATTCACATCGATAGATTGGTTCAAATCGCGGTAAAATGTAGGGATTTGTTGGTATTAACTCCCTAACGATCACCGCGTATTCCTTCGTTTAGCCATCTGTTTGTTTCGTCAACGTAATCGAGTCCGCACCAGCATTATTCTTAACCATAGACGAGGTCAGTGGATGTGAGGTCCAGATCATCGTAGCTTCTCCTGAGGAAGGATTTTTGTTAAAATACTGTTAAAAGGCCTAACAATTATTAAAATATTGAATCTTGCAATTTTTATGATAACATTTGGAGATTATCAATGTCGTTTTTGTTGTAATCAAAGATGTGATGTAACTGTACAGAATAAGGTCGTATTTTTTGGTAAAGAATTTTTATAGTGAAATTGTGGGTTGTCTGATTGTCCATAAAAGGTATAAGTCAGAACTTAATAGGTTGGAAATTTTCCTTACAAAACGAAACCATGTCCGTAATCTCGCCAGGTTCTTAACTATTTGTGAAACTTTTTGTAAGCGTTTCGTTGCCTTCTTGTCTATTTGGTTGAAACTATTTGAACTGACATAATAAATTTTATCAGTTTATCAACTCAAGAAAAACCATGAGGAGTTCGATAGATGATTATTTCTTTAATGTTACATTGGATGGGTTATTGACGTAATAAACTGGACTTTACAATTGTTCTATTAAGATTAGTCATCGAAAAATAAATTAATACTATATAGTTTGTCAGTGTCAAGCATATATGGAGTGCGCCTTTTGTGTTTTACATTATGAGTATGTTATTACCTTTGTATTTTATAATGACTCAAAACAAAGTCTTATCACAAATTTAACTGTCTTTTTTTGTAAACTATTGTGGGTTCTGTCTCGCACTGTCCGAGCTGGAGATACGCCTTGCGCTGCCGGGCCAGCTCGAATGATACTGCTTATGATCGGAAAAATTAGGTCATCATGTTTGTCAAAGAGTTTTGTATTTAACATTCCCCTATTGTTGAAATCTACAAAATCAAGGTACATGTATGAAGCAGACTTAAAAATGATTGCTTTGTCTTGAATTTTAAGCTCATTTTAATAGATAAAGTAAATCACATAATAAAGCATTTTAAATATGTAACAGAAGCTTAAACTAAATGTTTTTTGCAGCGTTTTACTTTCTACAATAGCCCTAGAAAAAAAGGTTTTCCCAAATTGAGTAAAGCCATAAATATAGAAATAAGGGTTTGCCTAAATTAAGTGAAGACATAAATACTACAAGTTCCACCAGGGACGTCCAACTGAGAGCATTAATTTGCTATGTAGGACGTAAAACACCAAAAACCATCACGTATGGTACCTCCAACAATAAAACGCAGTGACACTTAATTATTTTTGGTATATTACAGGCGGTGACCCAAGACCTCGATCAGCCTCAGGCAGAGTAATGTTAAGCTTTTGGTGGGTATTTACCATTCTCATTGTATCAACGTACACAGCAAATTTGGCTGCCTACCTCACGGTTACCATAATCGACTCACCAATCAACAGTTTGGAAGAGCTGGCTGGCCACGCAGAAATTAGACCAGTGTTTTTTTCCGGATCAAATCTCCAAAATTTATTTAAGGTAAAATTTAACTTAAATAAAGAAATTCTATTTTATTATAGCTTGTAGTTCGGTTGCAAAATTGCTTGATTATTTCAGTATTTTAAGTCTAAATAACCATCAAAAATAAAAATATTGTTTATTTACATTATCATTGATAATCCAGGGACGTGTTCTATATTTCGAAGCGGACACAGGTTTCCGAAACAAGATTAAAAATCTCAAACATGTGTCATGTAAATAAAAAGGTTCGACGCTAGATTAGGTTGATTCGAATCATGTTAATAATCCATCGGTTAAGAATGAACTGTTTCGGTTTCGAAATAAGAAAAAACTCCCAAATTGTAAACTTTTTTATAAACGTGTTTAGCTCACCTGGCCTAAAAGGCAATGTGAGCTTTTGCCATCACTTGGTCTCCGTCTTCTGTCGTCCGTCGCCCGTCGTCCGTCTGCCATCCGTCCGTCCACAATTCGCATTTTAATGTTCTCCTATGAAACGACTTGGCCAATTTTGACCAAACTTTAGTGGAATGGTCCTTGGGTGGTCCCCTTTCAGAATTTTAACCGGTATCCTGATCAGCCATCCAATATGGCGGCCGTTACTAAAAATAGAACTAACGGGGGTTGGTGTATTAAAAAATCTTCTTGTCTGAAACTGCCGAACCAATTGGAACCAAACTTTAGTCGAATGGTCCTTAGATGGTCCTCTTCCGAAATTTTATCCGGTATCCCCACCGACCTACCAAGATGTCTACCACAGCCGAACTTAATTTAACATAGGACCATATGCGAAATTCACTTAAAAATCTTCTTGTCTGAAACTGCTGAGCTAATTGGAACCAAACTTGAATGGAATAATCTTTAGATGGTCTCCTACCAAAATTGTATCCGGCATCCCCTCCGGCCAACCAAGATGGCCGCCACAGCCGAACTTAGTTTAACATAGGACCTTATGGGAAATTCACTTAAAAATCTTCTTGTCTGAAACCGCTGGGCCAATTGGAACCAAACTTTAGTAGAATGGTCTTCGGGTGGTCCCCTTTCAGAATTTTATCCGTTATGCCAAACGGCCAACCGACCAACCAAGATAGCTGCCACAGCGGAACTTATTTTAACATGTAACATGTGACCCTATGCGAAATTTACTTAAAAATATTCTTGTCTGAAACTGCTCAGCCAATTAGTACTAAAATTTAGTGGAATGGTCCTTAGATGGTCATCTACCAAAATTATATCCGGCACTCCCTCCGACAAACCAAGATGGTTGCCAGAGCCTAGTTGAACATAGGACCCTCTGGGAAATTAATTAAAAATTCTACTTGCTGAAAATACTTGTTCATTATGAACCAAACTTGTGTGGAATGGTCACTTGGCGGATGTCTTTTAGAATTATATCTAATGACGTTTCCCGTCAACCACGATGGCCGCCATAACCGAACTTCGCCAACTGCTTTTTCTAGTTTTGACATTATACTGTAATCCAGATGAGAGATCACAGGCTTTTTTGAGCCTCTAGTTTATCACATGGACTTTATTATTATTATTTTCCATTCCAATTGTTATGATTTACATTTGTTAACACTATTTTCCAGTCAGCAATTTCGGATGTGTATGCACAAATCGGGGAAAAAATGGATGGTATGCCAACTGTTACTGACGTTGACACCGCGTTGAGGTACGTCCGACAAGGGCAATATGCCTTTTTAACCGATTACTCCTTGCTGGAATATATAATGCTGCAGGACTGTGAAACGTATGCGATAGCTGATGACAAATTCAACAATGCCGGTCTAGGGTTTGTTCTTCAGGAAAATTCAAAGTATTATGATGCATTCAATATGGCGTAAGTATCTTAAACATAGAGCGGATTACTAAATTATTAATGCGTTCGGGTAATGGCAGTGGAATGAAAAATATTGCATTCTTCTCTATATCAAAGTTTTTTGGGTATACTTTCCAAGGCCAATTTTGTTTTTCTTCAGTTATTCAACTAAAAGCCCGACTACTTGATATTATCCTGTAGATTCTCTTTGTTTCGTTGGCCTATTAGCTTGCCAATTATATGAATTTATTTGTGTAATTTTCTTTCTACTATAGGAGATTGAATTTTTCGCATAATCAAGCTTAAGATCTAGAAGTCTGCCGGGGCCATCTTTTCAAAGAGAATCTTTCCAAAAATAAACTGGATATTCCAGTTTTTCTATATAAATAGAAATTGAAGCCATCTTATGTTTATATTTAGACTTTTCATCCAAAAAGGATATGTTATCATTATTGGAACCAGTTTTTATCTTAACTGTTAGCTACCTGTAAAAAGTGAAGTAAACCCATGCACTATTTTTGTAATAGTCGGAACAAAATGAACTCCTCACATTTTTTTCTGGACGCCATTTTGAATTCGCAAATTAAGAATTCCGCTTGAAATTGGCTAATACCTCTTTGCGGAAATTTACTTGCTGACAGTAAATTGTTATAAATGTAGGCTATTCATTGTCGGTAGAACCAAGAGGAAGAGAAAGAATCGAAGTGGTAGACAAAAGGAGACCAGTCGGCAAACACCATCTCTAGAATACGCAAGACGGAACAAGGCACATAGTTTACATGCACCATGCGCTTTACACGCAGTTAAATTTGGCTTTTGAATGTTTGTTGTAGGAGTATGTAAGATTGTTGTAGTGTCTTTCTGAAGTGTTCCATATTCTTTCTTTCAAAAAATGTTATGGCGTTTTTCGCATGTGCTAAGAGGAGGTCGTACAAAGCTTGAGTGCTTGAATTGTATGCTCTTTTTTATTTTCGGGTACTGGAATGTATTTTGGAAAGATACAGATAGCATCTTTCCAATATTGAAATTTGTACGATTCCCTTGTTTTTATCTTTATACGATTATCAGCGTTCATCCTTCATGAGCTGAGTGTTTCATTTGGTCCATGAACGTAAGAAGAAATTCATAGACTGGTTATCCTATTTAGCCCCTTGCGTGTCTGGTGAAGTTAAATCCGGAAAAGCGCTTTACAATCCGTTAAATTTGTCTTTTGGATGTTTGTTGAAGGCGTGTGTAAGATGTGGGTCGTGACTGAGGTGGGTTCATATTCTTTCTATTGAATATAAAACAAAAAACAAACTATGAACAATGAGGAACTCAGAGCTAGGTCGTTGACACATAAACTGCTAAGTCAGGGATATGTTGCTCATCGGTTTTATCCCTAAAGACATTTTACGGTCGACACCAATATCTGTCGGCCGATATGGAATATGTCTCACAGATGAAGACGGAAAATTTTCTGTAAATTGCGGAGTAAACCAAAAACAGGCTGTTAACTTTCTTCGCCTGGAGGTTGTGATTCAATAAATCCTTCCCATCATACACTTAAATGACTACTACCAGATTGGAAAATGGATAATGCAGCAGCTATCTTTAAAGATGCAGGAATGCTTACCCTTTTGGACCCTGGCTTCATCCTCGGTTTTTTGGTAGAATCTGCAATGTTCATATTACGTTTTCTATGTACATTATATGTCCTGCTCCATCTTGTTCATGTTCTCGAGATTGCCTTGTCCTTCGACTGGTTTCCTTTTGTATTGCACGTCGGTATTATGTCGCTTTCTCTACCTATAGCCTAGCCTTATAGTTGTCTTTCAATGGTCGCAGTTATGTTTTCACATTATCTGAATATTTTCCCTTTTGGTTTGTTTGGCTTAGGATATGCACCCCTTTATTTAATCCACATCGCCGTGGTCGGATTATAACATGTCTGCCCCAGTGTACCGCAATAACTTTCTTATGAGAATTTCCTATTTACTTCCATTTGCATCCCCTTATACTTGACAAAAGTTTATCCAAAAGATGAATAACATTGACCTTTTTGATACTATCCATTCCAGCCAATTAAAAAAACACCATTCCTTCTCTGCTACATCACAAAATTTACTTATTTTTCTAGTATATAGCAGGAATGGTTTTGTTTTCTTGCAAACGAAATTTTGCCGTCATAAGACATGCTTAACCACATGCTGTACAACGTTCATCAACACAAAATGTTGTTCAGGATTTTTAACTTTTACTGAAATCTTGAAATAATTGGTCAAAATTCTCTATTATGTTGATTTAAAAGACATGTTCTTTCAATGTTTCATTTAGTGCCATAATACAAACTTACCAATATTGAATATATATGGATAATTTTGGTATGCTATATGTACATTTCAAGGAGTAAATTCTCATCAGTAGCACTAGAAAAGATATGAAGGCCCAGATCCAAACATAGCAAAAGAAGCACTCATGTATGATAAATGTTACATACAAACATACTTTAAATTCAAATTCAAATTTTATTTAAGCCTTATCAAAGGGCCCTAGTGATCATATAATCATATAATTAACAAAAACAATCATACGCACATACACACTCAATTTGCACACACATATTAAGATTGTGTAAATATCGAAAACAAATTGTGGTTTATTCCGGACACTAACAAAATCTTTTTTATCCACCAAAACAACCTTTATTTATTAACAATGTTGTAACATGAATAATATAGAAAAGAAGACATGGCATGATTGTCTAAGAGAAAGCCATTCAAAACGTATAAATTACAAACATCTTAAGATTGCTATAACGCCTTCAACAGTGGGGACATATTCCACACTCTACAGCAAGCTATAAAAGGCGCTAAAATCAAATTTGGTGTACATTAATGCTGTCTATTATTTTGATTCAAAGTTTTTACATATTTATTACAAAGAACTCTTTTTAAACAGAATAATGAAGATGACTGAGGCGGGTTTTGTTGAACAATGGCGGAATAAATGGTGGCCTCGTTCTGACAGTTGCACGTCATCAGACAGATCAAGTTCTGCCCAGTCACTTGGAATGGAAAGTCTTCTCGGACTTTTTTATACATATTTTGCAGTTGTAGGAGTTGCAGTGGTAGTGTTTGTTTTGGAAATTGTATGCAAAACAAAAGCGTTTCAGGATAAATTATCCTTCTTTTTAAACAAGATAAACACCATGAGGAAATCTTTTGTCAACAAATTCTCTAATAAAAAACGATTTTTATAACGGCAAAAAACTTCTCAGTAGATAATTTTCTTTTATAAGATCGTTTCGTAAAACAATACAAATGTATGTATAATTCATATGTTCTGTCTCTTTTTTTTTTTTTGGTATTGTGACCCTGCCTTATGAACACGAAATGATGATAAGGTTGATTTAGATAATATGAAGTATTTAAATATCAAAATAGGAGATGTGGCATGATTTCCCATGAGACAGCCATCACCAAATGACCGTCGAATCTAAACTTCTACAGGTCCCATTACAGTCCTCAACAATGAACCAAAGTCCAATGCCTGTATTTGGGTTGTGATTTTCTGTATATTTCTTTATTTTGATAATTACCGATACGTTTATTAATGATCAAATTTTTCCTTTAAAAACAAGCTCAGTGGGATGTCTAGATAGATTCCTGTAAGATGCATGCTTCCTATGAATAGAGCTGTTGACTCTGTATTGTGTGTTAATATAGATAAGAAAATTTCAAGATGGAGGTTTTTGGAAAAGAGAGGGTTCGGTATGACCCATTTTTTACCTTAAAAATTAAGGGATTTTCAAATATTGACAGAATATACATATACTCTAAATCAACATAAGACCTGTACAGCTGTTGCTTTTTAAAAAAATTCAGACATTGTTTTGGATTTAAGTGCACATGTACGTACTAACTCATGACGTTATAAACAAGGGCTTTATTCAAAATGTATTGAAAATTTCACTATTTTGGTGGAATTTTATACGGTTTTCGTTAAAATTTGTAATGTCCACATTCGTGATCATTCAAAATATTTACATATATAATGTAACTAACAAATATACATAGTATGTTAAAAAATTTTGACTGAACATACATGGATGTGGCCACTACTATCAAGGCCAAAATACTGGATAAAATAATGCAATTTAAAAAAATTTGTTAAAACTTCCTATTTTAGACCAAGTTCGAGCTATTGCAACATCTTGATAGGAATGTTGTTGACAAAAAAATTATTGATTCAACTAAATATTACATTACATTTTGTAAAAAGTGCAATATATCTTAGACATCTTAGCTCGTGCGTTGTTTAATTTTCGGGCAAAACTTGGGCCCTACTGAACCTACTCCTTTGAACACTATTACGGGCAAAAGAAACATTATTAGGTCAATAAAACACAACTTACAACACAAATATATCGAGAACCATAAAAATATTTGGATAAAAAGACATGTAGGCATAGATATGATAGCTGACAGACCAAATATTTAGATTTTTTTCAAATATATGTTGGGTTAGGGCTACTTTTTTGCCGTAACTTTCTTGACATGGCCCATGCAAATTATTACTATTAAAAGACGTGTTGTGAAACGGCAATACAAAGACCCTTTTAATAATACCTTTTATGTTTTTTAGGTACGGGAAAATGTTTATATCTGCATATTAATATTAATAATGGCTAAAATCAAAAATCGTCAAAAATATCCTGTAGTGCTATAAACAGACCCTTAAATCATTTTTTTTTAAGTTACATGATTTTTTTAATGTGGTGCGTAAGGTGACAAAAAAGTTGGTTCCAGAGAGTTTTGGGAGTGCACGGGGGGTATCCCTGCCCACGTACAAGTTTTTTCCCCTGATAGAATAAACATCTCTTTTACTTTTTCCTACCATAGTGCGATTGCTTCGCTCGCTTATAATTGTAAAGAATTATCTTCTCTCTGTTGAAATTTTCATAATTTTATAATTTAAGTTCTGTCTTCAAATGTTATGGATTATTTTCAATTGACGTGTCATCCGAGACCTAAATTTTATGTGAGATGGAAGTTAAACCTTGCAGATTGATAAAGAACAAAAGACACCAACAATGACAACCATCCGTGCAAAATTATTAGTGTTTTTATATATATATATATATAATTTAATAAATTTAAAATAAATTAAAGCCATCATGTGCATGCAATACATCAGCAAAGTGCATATATATATTTAAAAGAAATATACTAGCTTGCGCAACTTCCTTTTTTCAGCAGGATCAAAATCTATCAAAGATAAACTTTGTTAAATGGTGTCCTACTCATGTCTCGATTTTTCAGCGTTGAGTATCTAATAAAGTTGTCTTTTGCATTCCGCCACTAATGTTTATATTACCTCTTCGTTTATGAACTTGAGTAGTGATTTTCATAATAAATCAGGTTGTTGATTATTCAATGAAAATTTCTTATTGGCAATTTTATCACAATAAAGTTTAAACACTAATACAATTTACTATTTTTTGTTTTATTTAAAATCCCACAGACTGTTCCTTATTCATATTTTCCTAACTTACTCGGCCAGATGTGAGTCATAATATTCCAATGCATTCAGAATAGCTTCATCCATGTTGAAATACTTAAAATTTGCCAATCGTCCGACAAAATGTATATTTTTCTGTTTCTCTGCCATTTTCTGGTATCTACTGTAAAGTTCTAAGTTCCGTTGGTTTGGTACTGGATAATACGGATCACCATCAGAACAGGAAGTCTCTG
>JAULBM010016972.1:0-21401 GCA_032357055.1 Geukensia granosissima | reverse complement strand
ATGAAGTTTGGCCATAAACTGAGATTCATAACAGTAAAGAAACAAATCTGCTATTAAAGGAGCACAATTTGTTCTCACAATTTGTTCTACTTTGTAAAATCATTGGCTGAAAATATAGAAGTTAAATATATGATACACATTGTAACTGTGTATAAACAATAAGCGAAACAAGTTTAGAAATAGCAGATGCGATATGATTTCTATTGAGACAGACATAAAAAATACAATCAATTACAGTTACCTAACGGTCTTCAACCATGAACAAATATCTATCCCATAAGGCAAGCTGCAAACGTCTCACCCAAAATTTGAAAACCTTTTAATGTAAAAGTAATCGGCAAATAAAAATACAATGTAAAACAGTAATAGTTAAATTATGAAACAACTTCATCCAGCAACAGTATAAGGAAAACGTCCGGTTCAGATAAACTAGTCACTATTTTTCAGATAAGACATTTTTTCTAGAATGCAGTCTGATTAATGTCTTTTCTACGAAGCTCATTTTACCGGACCATTTAAAAAATTCAACGAAGTTACCAAAGGAGGTACACATCTTTTATACTAGCAGAAACAGAAATTATTCCTTATAATAAAGGTTTACACTATATTATTCTCCAAAATTCAAAATGTTCAATGTTGAATAAATATGGATAATTTTCGTATGCTATATGTACATTTCAAGGAGTAACCTCTCATCAGTAGCATTAGAATCATAAGAAGTTTATGCTTTAAGCTTTGTTATCATTGTTTAAAATTCAATCATTATGCTTACAAAAGTAAAACAAGAAATGTGATGTGCCTGATTGTTATAAAAGACATAATTATTTATTACACAGCTGGGTAAGAGCTGAGCATGATCACACAGCAGTGCAGTCTTCGGCTAACTGTTTGGGGATTATAACATTTACTGTCACGGGTGGGAATGGTAACTCGTGCCATACTTACGTTTTGCTTGATGATGGAGCCGATAAGACGCTTTGCGAGGAGCACCTGTTGAAAACTTTACTGATATTAGGGAAATTTGTTACTCATCAAATGTCGACTATAAGTGAAATCTGCAGGAATAGTACATGGTAAGGAAGTCGACTTGAACGTAAAAGCTACTGACAACAATGTCGATTGGGTATTCTTACAAAGGGTTTAGTCCGTTAAAAAAACTCCCGATTTCCGATTTTGAGCAGAACGCTCAAAGTAACGCCGTTTCACGAAATTTGTCGTACTTGGCTGGAAGAAGGATTCCTGAAATTAACAACAAAGAGGTTTGCTGTTGATTGGAACTGACGCACCTGCCGCACACATTCCGTGGGAAGTTAGGACAGGAGACATTAATCAACCTTGTGCAGAGAAATCACGTTTAGGATGGGCAATTCGCGGACCTGTTCAGAAAATTACAGATTGTACCCAAAGCACGGTAAACGTAAACTTCGAGGAATCAAGACCTGTTATACTGCAGCGGAAACCAGAGCGCATGTATACATCTGAATGTAATAAATCATCAAGTGATATAAAAGTGTGTCGAGAGAGGATCGAACTGCTGTGAATCATGTGGAAAAGTTCGTCAAATTAGAGGACGGTTATAACAACGTAGGATTGCCATGGTGGAACAAAGAATACACGTGTCTAAATAACTGTGGAATGGCACTTGCACGACAGAATCAACTGAAACAAAAGTTGTCACGCGAAAAATAGTACACAATGACACAATGTATACGAAGTCAGTAAATTAACATTTTGAAGAAGGCCATGCAGAGAAAATTTCCGATATCGGAACGCAGTCAAGGAAGATCGGTACGGTCGAAGATATACCTAATTTCTTATTTGTTTTAATGATATTGTGATATTTCATGGTGGGCAGTGTAAGAATCATAGTTAGATTCTTAATTTATAATAATTTATTACATTGTTTAAAAATACTATGTATAAGGTTTGTACCTGTGAATTAAGTACAAGTGTACTTTTACGCTTTTATGTGGGTTCACAAACATGATGGAAATATATCATATTCGTTAAGATTATCGGTTAATTATTATACCAAAATTTGTAAAAATGATATGAATGTAGCGCAATTCATTTATGGTTGTCAAATATTTATGAGTTTATGTATTGTTGTTTTTCAGAGAATCGATTCGACTAGGATAAAAGAATATCGCATACTCGATAGTTGTCAATTTGATGTTGTGAACCCGCCCAAGATATATATGCCTATTCTTAGTAGGCATGAAAAGACATATTCTATGGGCATCCGTAGAGGTCAGCCCTACACCCTCATTTTAGGTCACAAGATTATCTCAAAAATGGTTCAGATTCCCTTCCTATATATATTCTTTCTTGAAAAGACAAGTTATGTGAACTATTATTTAACATGATGCTATAGAATACCTGAGTATTGAGGGGATATGCATCCTGCGTGCTTCGACTAGTTTATTATGCATCAGTGTTCACTGCGTAACAAGTTTTAAATCATAGTTTTTAGAGTTGCCTAATATAAATAATTTAAATTCACACGGAATATATTTTTTAAAACTTACCTGACCGACATTTTTGAAAGCACTGAAATATCAAAAAATAAAAAAAATATCATCCTCTCTTCCAAATTATCGACGATCTAAGTCAAATGTCTGTCTGTTCTTTGTGTTATATGTTTTGTTATATTCAGATGAAAGTAGAATTATGTTACATCTATTATATTGGGCGATTAAATGCTTTCCAGAAGGAGTGTTATTCCTTCCTGGTAGAAGGACGCGTGATGACCTATTCTTTTTATTTGTAAATTTTCTCTGTTTTTCTCGTCCAGTGAAGAATACCCATATGAGAAATCAAATGTGGATAGTCCATAGAGAATGAGAAATTCGAAGCACAATAAAGATAAAACGAAAAAAGGCCAACATTTCACTAATTCCTCCACAAAACAGGAGTGGGATCGGACATCCGAAAGGCAAAATCAGTCCTTGTCTCGCTCGCGACACCAGTTGTTGTATTCTTTAACTCTAATCCGGGTTAACGTCAGTCCGTGAAAAGATCAACTTATATTGTTGAATTACCCTTTAACAGGTCCACATGTTGGGATACACTCATGCCGCTCGTTGTTGGAATGCAGTCTCTCTGAGATTTACCCATATCTTGACATCTTTATATGTTTTAATTAAAATTTTTAAAATTAAAGGTATAAAATACTTGACTTTTGTATGAATAAGTTCTTTTTCTTAATTAAAGTCATCCAACAAAAGATTTAGAAAAAAATACCTCAACGATGAAAAAAATATATTGTAGAGTTAGGCAGGGAACATGTGAAACCAAATGGGAAGTATTGTTATGTTATAGATATGTTTAACAGAGCAGATAAACCCTTTTCAAAGATATGCAATACAATTTGCGAAACAACGTGTTCCGTGAAACTTTGTTCATTAGAAAACATCCTGTCCACTATTATCAAGCATGTCCATTAAAAAACAAAATGTAATGGGGTGGACAATGGTGTGGTGGGATATTTCTTCGTCAATTATATATATCATCTTCTTATACCAAAAGTAGAGATTTTTCATACTGCAAAAACATCAACTAATTATTATTGCACATATCACTTGGCGTCAAAACAGTCTAAACGTTTGATGTCGGATTATAGTGGTTCCTTCTAAATAAAATATCAATAATCTTATCAACAAAAAAGTCTTAATAGAGAGAATCTAATATATCATGTATATGTCGATTAAGCATAAATTAAGTATGTTAAGGGTATAGTCAAACAAAAATAATAGGTTATGCTGAAAAATCACAATTCGTTATTCATGTTCAATACAACATGATATAAAATAAAAATATCAGAAATGATATTTAATATGATTGAGAATTATGTAATCATAGGTAAAGAATGCTAATTATAATTTAAAAAGTGTAGAACACAATTGCGAAAAATCAAAAGTGCAAAGTCTTAAGAGACAAATTCGAAGCAATCTAGCAGTGGATCATTAATTTTTTTATTTAAAATGTTTTACCGAATGGCATTTGCTTTCAGTTTCAAAACCACTCAGACGATCTGACAAGAATGATTGCAAAACCCATGTTACTACTACAGGTTCAGGAAGAAGGATCCTACTTCAATTTGTACATACTAACTTTACAAGCTAGGACATAATATCAGCAGGAAGTTGTATTAGAACGCCAACTACGATTCATGACAACAAATCTGTTATTTGCATGGAAGATGTCAGCATACTTAATAGTACGACTTATATATACTAACGGAAAAAAAAGAAACTTTGCATACGTAAAATTGTAAATATTTAATGAAACCGGGAAATTAAATTGTAAATTTTTGAAAAGTTAAGAAATTTTGATCAATATAAATGTCAAAGAAAAAAAAAACCACATCAAATGCTTGACATTTGTTGATCCTAGAGGAAAAATTTAAGGAGAGAGTAAAAACAATGAATTCAAAAAACGACCTTTTGAATTTGACACATGTTTATGAAATCAAAAGCTGATCGAATTTAACGAAAAGTTCATCAATTGGTGTCCATACCTCATTGTTTGTTTCGAAATGTTAGTTTGTCATTTGTGGGGTGAAAAGGGGTTTTTCGAATCTCGTAAACTGTGATTTGAAAAAAAAAACTAGAATTTCACAAAAACTCCTAACTGATCGTTGAACAAATCTTCTTTTAAAAGTTTGATTAAATATCGTAAGTATTAAGAGAAAGGAGGGCTGTTGAATATTTCATTAATGGAAATAACATACAAATGCACAGTTTCCTTTTTCTATGAGTATATAACTATTTTGAAATGGACAGACATGGCAACATGGATGAACTTTCGATTGTTTGGGAACTCACCAAAACAATATTAGCATAAGTACAAGTACATAAGACCAACAAAACTAAGTTGAAGCAAAAACTTTCATCGCTCGCTTATTTATACCAAATCAGTATCATCACATTTTTTAAATCCAAAACTCATATCAGTCAGTTATTTTCTATTTCAGTTGTCAATAATCAATAAAGACATTGTTAAAAAGGCTTAATATAACGAAAGTCCCTACAAAAATAACCACCATTTTATTTGTACTTCTGACCAATAAACTGACTGAAAAGACCATAGTCAGTCATTCCTTACTTGTCTTGAACAAACTATTACTGTAAATGACTGAAATTGTCTGTGTATGACTGTAAAAGTTGTCACAGTCAAACATTTTGTCCATGACAGTAATAAAATTACCTTTTTGATAACTGTCTCAAACATATTTGGGCTGACACAAATAGATTTTGACTGTGTCAACCCTTAACTGGGTTACGACAGACAAAATATGTCCATAACAACATTAACTGCGTTTTAACAAACACATTTTGCCTGTGACAGTCCTTATCTGGGTTGTGAACGACAAAATTTGTCCAGCATAACATTTGATGCGTTTTAACCAATAAATTTTAACTGTGGCAGTCCCATATGGTTGCAGTATATAAAATATGTCCACGTCATTTTTTGTGTATTTTGACATTTATATGTCAGTTGACTTTTGCAACATTTCCACTTTATTATTTATAATTCAATATTAATTCTTCTAGATTTCAAGATTTTATTATTATAACACAGGCACACGAGTGTTCAACATAAGCAAAACAAAATTACAACAATAAATAAAGTAATACAGTACAACATTTATACATTTTATACAACAATACAAACTTAAACTAAATAATTTTTGCGTATGTTTTACAGTTATGTGCTTGGAGGAAGTTTAAATTGTTATCAAAAAGTGTTTTCATTGTGAATTTAACAATAATAATGATGTTGACCAAATAATTTATTAAAATTCTCGGGGCATGAGTGCTATAAATATAAGTATGTAATTACAACCAATTAACTAGAAATCTTTTATTGCTTTTAATTTTGTTATAGAGCCAATCAAACAAAAAGCCCACAAAATATTCACAAGCTATTTTAAAATGATATTTATAAAATAAATAAATAAAAATCAACCAACAAACGCACGCGCACGCAGTGACATTAAATGGTAAAAGCTGCTATCTTATCTGTGATTTAGAAAAATCCCCCTAAAATTAAATAATATATAATTTCCAGGTTCCATAAATACCCCCCTTTATTTATCATGTTTATGGGACTCTTAATAAATTATAAAAATTGTTACCTGTAGTACATGTAGTAATAAATCATATTAATAACTGACAGGATGTCCTATGGCACGGACCATTTGATTTCCCGCGGGCTAGGGTTTTTAGAAATAAATTTTGTGATCACGGTTTTTGTCAAAAGAAATAATCCTGTCACCAGTGAAAAAATATTCTGACCCACTATCTGGCCATTTGGAAAATTTTTTCCAAACAAATTTCCTTACATCAACTATACATGAGAAAAAAAACCTGGCCCGCGAAGCGGCAACCCCCCGCCCCCCCCCCCGAAAATAAAAATGGTCCATGCCTAAGGCTTGTGTTTAGTTAATCAGTTGCACATGTGAAATTGTTAATTACACCACATACTTGCATGAGGTTAAATGGAAGTCCCATAACAGGCATTTGTCATAGTTTTTAAAAAAAGGAGGTATTTAAAGTGAATTGAATTATCAACTTGCTAATGCCTGAATAACATACCTATAGACCTTTCTGGCTTCATGAATAAGAAATTCTTCGCAATATAAGATTCGGCTGGCAAATTAAATTTTTTCAAAAGCACCCACTTGATCACACTTCATCCGTCACTGGGTAGTTGTCAATAAATAAAACGTACTCTAAGTATTCACTCACTTCCTGTATAGCGTAAACTTTTCAAATAAGCCAGAAAGACACCTACCACATCTTAAATACGTTTATATAAATACTTTAAATTCATCCATCTGAAGTTTGAATTTTTATTGGAATTTGTCACCTTGCATAATTATATATCTTTTTTCTCCTACAAATCTATCTGCATTATTGTGTTTTATTGTAAGATCTTAATAGATTTACAAAATGACAAATATTTCCTCAAGATATATAGAAAATGATAATATTGCCGAAGTGATTGAGGATAAATTGAATTCCCCTATTGTTATTTTTCACTGACCAAGGGTATTTCTAGAATTGAGTACATTTGTAATTTAAAAACAATCGTGTTAATACACATGTACATATATATCAAGTTATTTCGTTTTGTCAAAAACGATTTTTACAGTCTATCTCATTAGCTGTGCCGTGGTTGTCATTTTCTTTCTGACATTCCCCAAGGGCGGCCGGGGTATAGAAATTGGCCGTTCCGTTTCTCCGCCAGCAGGTAGAACCCCTTTTACAGGGGCGTCCGTTGGTTTGTTGGGATGTGTAATTCTCAACCCCTCTCTGACGGGAACGTTACCGCCGTGCAGCGTTTTTTGGAAAATGCCACGCTTTCCTTTGCAACAGCTCATTATGAGCTTTCCGTATGTAAACAGTTGCTTACGCTAAATTTCCCACACCCACCCTAACAGTCCCAATTTGGCATCCTGTGGCTAGTAAATTCAGCGACCTATAACCACCAGCTATCCCCTTTTAATATTTATTGTTGGATAACTTTTTTTCGTCCAGAATATGCATAAAATATTTGCCACCCGACGTAAAACAACAATTTTTCACAGAAGAGTTACTTAAATGCTCAACATTTGAACTTATGAATTAATTTTTATTTTACCATACATTTTAAGATTTTATAAAAAAAAAACATTATTTTTAAGAGCACAAAATTCATAGAAAAATTTTGCATCCTACTCCATTATGTACTCCTTGTGTTGAACTCTATGATGTTCAATCAAGGGTTTATAAAATGGATATTTTTATGTTATAAAACACAGGAGATTGATTTTTCGGGGGCAATTTACCTGTACAGGATGTTGATTGAACCCCTGCTAGGCTAATTTGTTGAATATCTGTTAACGGTACTCTGACATGGTTAATTCTAACTCGTAGTTAATTTAATTAAAATAACCAGATTTGACCAGCGTTATGATTTAACTAGATTCGAGGTAAAAAGAAGAAAAGCCAAATCCTGGTATGTTTTTGATGGACATAGTGGTTATAAAGGAAAATGAAGACATTTGAATAAATAAAATAACTAGTCATAGTTTTCCGTGCTGACGGACGGGTTGGTTTTGATCATTTGACCTGACGCAAAAAAAATTAAAAAAACAGACGCGGCCTAAGTAAGAATATTTCGCCAGACATTTGTTTTTCTCAAGAAGAAAATGAAAAAAAATGAATAGCGGGAAAAATCTGAAAAAAAAATGTTTTTCTTTCTTCAAATTATCCATTAACATTTTAAATCTGATTCCGATGTTACGCTTTTCAAAACCCGAATAATTATTACAGAATTTCAGAGAAAAAATATTTCGCCGGACATTTTGTTTTTGTCCAGAATATATTGAAAATGTTTAATCAAAAAGTATTTTTTAGGCAAAACATTTCCCATAATTTTTTTTCCGTCATCGGTTTGCGCCTATTGAAAATGAAAACTTGAAAATTGCCAAGTAAGCGACATATTTCTGGAAAGAAATTTTAGAAAATATCGTATTCCTTAGTTAGTTTTTAAAATTGACTCAACGAAAACAATACACATATTCACTAATGTGACAAATTCCTTCACGGTCGGTTGATCTTATAAGAAGTGGCACGCGCTTATGTATATTTCATGTGTATTTTACATTATTCTGTGTATTCAAACGCTTACTTAAAATTACTGAGAAGAATTTGATGAAATTTATTGATTTCCTTATTTTTAAATGTCAAAAGCATATTTTCTTGTCAAATGTGTATAATATCACTTTTTTGAGCTACGTGTAATTAAGTGTACGTAGCCCGGGCTATGCGGGGTTTAGACACTGCCCGTTTTCTTAATGGGGTCTCAGGGTGAATTAATAATTTGGAATTCGGACCCGAAAGAAAAGTAAAAACTGTATATAAGAGATTTCTTCATAAATACAAGAAACAAACATAAATAAGTAAAGATTTTATTTGGTGGTTGGCTGTCTCATGGACAATCATGCCACATCTCCTATTTTTATATTGTTATCAAACAAAATACGATAGAAACGTAAAAAATCTATTAAACTATAAAAAGGCAAAACATTACAGTGATCGAATGCTTTAAGGAGATATGTTGCCACAGTATAATTCTGCTGGCAAAACCCTATTAAATTATAGACTGCCAGATATATGTTTTGTCAACTTCATTGCTGCAGGACTGTCACAGTTAAAATTTGTTTGTTAAAACCCCGTTAATGTTGTTATGGACATATTTTGTCTGTCACAGTCTAGTAAAGGGTTGACACAGTCAAAATCTATTTGTGTCAGCCAAAACATGTTTGAAACACTTAACAAAAAGGTTGTGATGAGAATTTTATAACTGTCATGAGCAAAATGTTTGACTGTGACAACTTTTAGAGTCATATAAAGACAATTGGACAGTCATTTAAAGTATTTTTTTGTCCGAAGCAGTTATGGAATGACTGACTATGGTCTTTTCAGTCATTGTATCGGTCATTAGTGTTGGTGTGTGGTATTTAATATGTATAATGTCACTAAATACTGCAACAGAACTTATGTTATTGTAGAGGTGAGCCATTATTTTACCTAACTATTGCTGCCCCCTAAAAAACCTCTTAATCCTTTTTTATTCAGAGGGGATTTTAGCCCAGTAGACACTCTGACAATAATCAGTTCTAATGCATATCAATGGTGTTCAACATAATTCATAATAACTCAAAATAGTTCTCTATTGGTCAGCCAATTTACCTTACATACTTAAAATAAAGCTTATAAGCAGTAGCAGTTATCCTTTTCTGGATTTAAATGTTCTTGTTTCACAAGATCAAATCAAGACTAAAATATACAACAAAACAGACGACTTGTCATTCCTCATGTAAATAATTTCTTTCGTTGTGGGGACATCAATTTTTCGCCTTCATATGGTGTATATATTTCTAAACTTATCTGTTTACCCATATATGTACAAACAAAATATTTTTACAACGATTTCGTTACCATAATTTTGTTATATGAAAATGAAAAGAAGTGGGGATAATGCGGAATTTTCCATATCTAGATACTCCAAAAAGGCCTTCAACAGTGGAATACCACCTCCTATGAAAAGCTTTAAATGACCTCAAATAAATAAAACTTGTATACATTAATAAATACTGCTGTTACATGAACATTATTTAAAAATGAACTTATAACAAACCATATTCAATACAAATACGATCATTTGACCCCTTTCCTGATTTGGGACAAGCACATGAGACATGGGTGCGGTAAACTTGTTCCTTCTCTCAAAAGTGGTCCAAGACAAAACCAAAGTAGAATATCAGCAATGAACGAAGCTAAATAACTAACCGAAATTCACCAAATTCAACCTGAATGTGTACACGTTTGCAGATGAAGTTTAAGAAATATTACATAAAATCAATTACTCTATAGTCGGATTGGGTGACTTTGATTTTGTGGTTCGTCGTTTGCCGCTTTTGTATTCTTTGATTCGTTTCATGTAACCACTTGTTAGGAGAGGATTAGGGGATTAGGTAGCCATTGAACTACTTTAACCTAACCACATGTCTCATGTGCCTGTACCAAGTTAGGAATTGCGGTCATAGTTTTGTCTTTGTAATTATTTGTTTAACATCTACATTTTTGATTAAGTTCAGGTAAGAGCGGTATTATTTTACGCATGAACGATATTTATCTGGGACGATTAAGAGCTTTTCACAAGAGTGATAGACTTCTAGATTCCCTCTGTTTTTCTCGCAGATGGAGTGCAGTCTCTGACATTTACATCACATCTTTTCATTTTCTTATAAATATAACGAAATTAGCATATATATTTAACAACGTAAGAAACGCACCATTTAAAAATGCGTTTTTCAACCTAAAAAAATTATTTTTGGTTTTCGACATAAACTGCCCCATTTAATGCACCCTTCAATTGTCTTTATTCCTACACTTTAAATGTTTTGGTCATTTAAGCGCGAACAAAACCACTGCAGCTCGAAAGCACTAATTTTGCACGTGCTATGCATGTCGATAACTTTAATTTGAAATTTAAATTCGTTTCGTGTGTATCACAACATTACCTGTTAAAGGAAAACCTAAAAGCTTCACTTGGTTTGATCATTGATTGATTTTGAAGTGCCAAGACTTAACCCAGATGAACTTAACCAAGCTGTACACTGTAGGTATGCTCTGAACCAACGTTTTGTTGCCACAAATTCAGTCGCCGATAGACCAAGATCCGGTCGCCTAGGGTGACAACACCCCATCAAGATCGGTTCATTAGACTGGAGACGTTTCCGAACAGCGACCATAACAGCTTCTGAAACACCTGGACGCTACAGACCAAAAGACAGTGCTCGGGCAGTATGTCGGCGACTCCGTGAAAATCACCTGAAACAACACCGTCCATACAAAGGTCCAGTGCTTACTCAGCGTCAAAAACGTCAACGCCTTGATTGGGCACGACGCCATCTGCCATGGACACGTCAGCGTTGGAATACAGTCCTGTTTTTTGGATGAATCCCGATTTCATCTCTCCCGTGCTGACGATCGAACTCGGATTTGGAGGAGACGCAATGAAAGATTTGCTGCTTGCTGTGTACAGGAAGTTGACCGATGGGGAGGCGGTAGCATCATCATCTGGGCAGCTGTATCGTTACGTCACAAGTCTGGTCTCCACTTTTGCAACAACAATTTGAATGCGCAACTCTAAAGAGATGACATTTTGGCTGCCCATGTCTTGCCAATATTTCAGAACAATCCAGAATTGAGAGTTTAATAGCAAGATAACGCGCGGCCGCACACTGCTAGACTTTCAATGGAGTTTTTGAACAATGCTAACATTGCCGTATTGCAATGGCCATCATTATCTCCCGACATGGCACCGATTGAGCATGTGGTGAGACGAGTGGGGACACCGAGTCAACAATCACCCAATCAGGCCATCAACTCTACCGGAATTGCGACAGGCCCTGACGGAAGAGTGGACAAACATGCCACATTTGACAATTCAGAACATTATTCGTTCAATGAGATGTTGGTGCACAGCTTGGATCAACGCTAGAGGAGGTCATACCCGCTACTGACTTTTGCATTTGTGGTTTCCATTGTGTCTGTGCTTGTTGTAACGTCATACCGGAACGAAGATTTTCCAAATTCTGTGACAAGGAAGGATATGAGCATATCTAAATATTGATGTATTTATATTTTTTGTAACTTAATTTATATAATTATAATATAAATATGAATACATGGTGCGTTTATTATGTTGTTGAGTATAGTATAGGGCATATAATCAGTTAACCTTAGGGCACATTAAAGATAAAAACACCCCCTGGTGCGTAAAAGGTTCCCAAAATAACGTGAAACGTGTGAATCGTGTGCGTGTAATGTGCGGATCGTGTGCGTGGGATTAACGTGTATCGTTTACGTGTGGTCCAAATCGTGCATCGTAAAACGTGTATCGTATAACAGTTTTCTTTGGTCGATTTTAATATTGTAACGTGTGATTTTCAACTGTTATAATTTCAATTTCTTGTATTATGTCTTTACGAAACGAAATTATTTCTTAATTACCATTGTTAAAATAAAAATAATTATCATATATTAACCAGTCATACTAAAGAAAAACAGTAAACTTATCGATATATTTCTGTCATTTAAATCCCACATGCTTTCACAAAATAAAATGCCTTGTTCAATCAAGATAATAATGTCTGTATCAGGCACATTTTGTGTTATAAATTTATGTGATCAAAAAAATTTATGCTATGATACATTCCATAATGATAATCCTGACCTAGTAACAACAATAAATTAAGTAATGATCAATGCAGAGACCTGCATATGTCTCTGGCTCAATCTAATTTTTAACAAGATTTTTTTTTTCAATTTAAAAAAAAATTGGGATGAATATTTGCAACTTACAACTGTGCTATTTTTTAGAATAATATTTATACAATATAATTCATGCGACGAAAGATTTTATGCTATTTTACGTTCAGAATCAATAATTCTGACCTTAACAAAAGAATATCCATTGTGTAATCCAGATTATTTTTAATTGGCAACAAGACATTTGTTCAAATTTTGGCAAATTTCTGGTAATGATTCATGCGATAAAAGAATTTATGTTATTTTACATTCAGAATTTTTTATTCTGACCTTAAGAGATGAATATAAAATGTGTCAAGAAATACCAAGGAGATATTCGAGGAAAAGGGAAAATGTAAAAGTACTGACAAACCCCGGAGAACAACGAGGACAAGACCAAAACGACAAAAACACAACACTAAAAACTAAAAAACAAATGAACAACATGGACCTCACCAAAAAACTGGGGGTAGATTCAGGTGCTCTGGAAGAGTAAGCAGTCTCTGCTTCCTGCAGGACACCCGCCATGTAGCTCCTGTCAAATCAGGTTAGAGGAAGGAAGAACTAAAATATGGTTACTATCAGCATTGTTATCAATTAGAAGGGACAATGGCTGGACTACTGGTTTTTTATTAGTTATTTTAGATACAATAAACAAGTTGAGAATAACCTACTTTTGGTGATAATAGTACTAGTTTTTATTTTGGGAGCAACCCTAATTTAATCCTCTAATTTGAACAAATGAATGAAATTTAAGAATTTAATACCTGAAAAATGTAATTGTTTATACTTTAGTAACTACTATATATGTAGATATATATACCCCAGCATCAGTGTTTTTAACTGTTACTGTAGCTTCTTCAATGGGTTCAGTGGCAACAGCTTCCATGTCATCAGTTCCATTTGCCATTTCAGGATCATCTGCTTCAACTGGTTCAGACTGGTCCCCAACTTCAATAACATTTGCAGTTGGTTCAGACAATTTTGATGTCTTTGATTTCGATACAATTTTCCTGCTCCTGCCTGAAGGTGTTATCTGAAACATAACATTTCATATTGAAAGCTAACATTTCATATTGAAAGCTAACATTTCATATTGAAAGCTAAATAGTACAGTAATTTGTCCAGAAAAAATAAGAGCTGTAAAAGCTATGAGGACAACAAATCAGAAAAGTATTTTTGCAGTGCATATGAAATCAGCAATATACAATGTACATGTATTCACTATTGCACAAGTCAACAACATAGAGTAAGGTCAAAAAATATTTAGGGGAGGAGAAATAGAAAAAAAAAACACTGATAAACTCTGGAAAACATCAAAGACAAATTTAAAAAAAATGCAGCACTATTGACTAACAACTTAAAACAAGTGGATGACATGTCATAAAGTTTCACATTTAAGCTACCTCATGTGTCAAACCATTAAGAAATGAAATGTGCTGCTAACTTACCAGCCATCTCTGTATTGCCTTGTCTGGATTGAAGTTTTCAACACTATCAGCTTGCAGCTGCACTGACAGCAAGTTGTCAAGTGTGCTGTTGTTTAGTCTTCCTCTGCGCTTTCCTTTGGTCAGTTTCATTGCAGAAAAGCATGTTTGTTTTTTACAGACGTCGGGGGAAGACTTTGAAGCAAGTCTAGCACTGACAAAATATTATGAACATCATGTTTGCTAAAGCTTCTGTGAATTTCAGCCAAACTGGTATTATCCATCACAGATCCAAACCTTGAACAATAAAAGAGGGGTTCATTTAAATTAAAATACAGCACAGAGATTTAGAACATTTTACCATTATCTATAATGTATGCAAATGACTTTATAACATCCATTGTAATTGTAATCTATTTCTACTTGTTTTGATTTAATTAGGATAAATTTAATGTTTATAAATAATATTCTATTGGTATTATATAGAAAAAAAAACAAAAATTTAAGTCAGATATCACCAATCTACAAACTAACCTACCACTTTCTTAAACCTTCAAATGGTACAGTGTTTTGCATTACAAAATTATATCAGTTCAAAATTATGTTTTTTCTTACTTTTCATATACAAGAGTCTTCAGCAAGGACCACTCATTTAAGAGTTCTGCATCATCTAAATCATGCTTCAATACACTGCTAAAATGCTGTTTAATAGATTTTACTTCCTCGTCACCATAATCTGCAATATAATTAATATAGTTAAAAAAAATATATTTAACTGAAACAGCAATGGCATTGCTTTTACTTACATTGTAGTTTACACATACATTCTTCTTTTGAGCCTTCATGGAAAAATATGATTCAGGTTTTATCTAAATTAATTATAACCTTTTAATAAATGAAACCATTTACCAATTTAGTTTTATATAATATTATATATAATATATATTATATTACACCCTTAAAGAACAGAAAAAAACCAAACTGGAATTCAGTAGTGGAACTTTGAAAAAAGTAACAAACATAACATAAAACATGCTAACTTAACTAACGAAAGCTGTTAAGTGGTAACAGCCAATTAAACCAGAGGTTCCTGAACGATTGTACTGAACACCTAAAGACCAGGGGAATTATGAGTTCATACTGACCAAAGGATTTTTTTCAGAGATCTTTCCCAATGATTGACTTCAGTTCAAATGCTTTTAGAACTCTCTGAGATTCCTATGTACAAAAACAATTTTTGATTAGATTTTGTGGCTGTTTTATTAGTTGACAAAACTGGTCATGATTATGTATAAAATTCACAGAAAATAACTTGCAGACCATTGCCTTAAGGTACTTTTACTGGGTGATGTGTTTTCAGTGACAGATTAATGGACAGGCGATGGACACAAATTAATGTTGGAAGATCATATGAACAAAAAATTGCAACAGAACACTCAAAAGAACGGAAAACTGAACAGTATGCAAACCTGCTATTTCCTCAGATTTCAGAGCAGGCCAGTTTGATAAACTTGTGATTAAGGATGCTTTTGTAATAGGGTTTTGGTTTCCATCTGGAAACCTTACTTCTAATGCTGTTAAGACACTGCTTAGCATGTTTTTTCTCACAGTAGTTGGGTCCATTTTTCTACCCTTAAAAACAACCTTTTCTCCCTGATATATTTCATTGATCATTATTAACTGCACATCACTAATACACTGTGCTGTTTTCCTAAAACAGTAATCAATAACATCTTGTATATACATGTATAATGTTTTTCAATAATGATAAATTCATATTACATAAATAATTTAATTTTTGGTATCTACAAATTTCTGACCTATTAAAGGCTATTCATACAACAGGACAACATCTATGCATCATTTTTATGGGTTACATGTACATGTATACAAGAAAAACATTTGTCGTTATTCATGTACTTCTGGTTATTAACTTGTTCAAATAATACTCAATTATTTTGACATTCCAGGTTCAATACTTTTTACTTACTTTTGAATTAATTGTTCAAACAACATTTTGGTTGCAGATACTCTGACATAAGCATCTCCTAGGGAGATCCCACCTTTCTGGAGAAACAAGGATAGCTTGACCAAATGGGAAACTATATCCTATAAAAAAAATTGTAATATAGTTTATTTTTTTTACATAAAAAGGATTTTTATCTAATTATGGAAAAGACAGTAAATTCATAAAATAATGTCTGACACTGACTAAAAATTATTATTGAATATTCAGGTATCATAATATGAAATTAAATCTAAATTATCTTGCTGTTAAACAGGATTATTAAAAGTACATTTACTTTTTTTATATTTGGCTTACATTTTTCACAACATAGATTTTTCCCATTTTTTAATTTCATATGAAAGTTGTCTTGTCATATTATCATAATACCTTCAAAATTAACATGTACGAAATAATCTCCCCATTTCTCATCAAAATAGCAAGTCCTTCTGCCTTTGAGTTTTTATGTGATTCTGTTTCGAGCTGTATCTTTATGGCTTTATACCCTTTTACAAAGGCATCTATCGCCCGCTCTACATGTGGGAGCCAGCGTGTTCCTCCGACTCTAGATGGTAGGATCTGATTCATTTTCAGTGCTTTAAATGCCCTTTTGAGTGACTTCTTTTGTTTTGGACTCTTTTTATACAGGTAATACAATCCGAGCAACAAAGTCATTAGCTTGTCATAAAGTGATGAAGATGTGTTTTTAATGAGTCCCTAAAGGCAAGCTCTAGTTGGTGTGCAAAGCAGTGTGTAACAATAATATGTGGCCAGTTTTCCTGTAACCTAGCTGCTAATCCAGTTCGTTTACCTGAAAACAAACAAAACATTTCATTATAATAAAAATGTAATTTTATCATTAATAAAAAATAAAAGTTGCCCACAGCTCCAGATAAGAATTTATGTATTGAGTAAATTACTCACAAAATTTTTCTTAACCAATTGGGTGATGAATTGTTAATTGCTTTATAGAATTAGCTTCACCCTCTCATTTTGCCACTTATACTTATTGGGTTTTCAACTCCCAAAGTTCATTTTCATTATCATTAACATTAAAGTATACAATACTTGTAAAATTTCCAAAAAAAAAAAAAAGAATAGTCAGCTTGAAGAAATTGATTCCTTATAAACTTTTCAAAATGTTATAATATAGAGCTTGAACAGTAACTTGTCTTTGGTGCATTTATAATTTTATTATCAGTCTTGATTTGCATAATCAACCCACTTCAGTACA
Organism: Geukensia granosissima; assembly: GCA_032357055.1. NCBI lineage: Eukaryota > Metazoa > Mollusca > Bivalvia > Mytilida > Mytilidae > Geukensia > Geukensia granosissima. Next base: position 3,866 of record JAULBM010016972.1, on the reverse strand, counting down.
GTGCTTTTGGGTGAAAACTCAGGTGGTTGTCAATATATTGGGTAATTGTTAATTCAAAAGGGTTTCAAAACCCATCAACAGCTAAATTAATTGGGTTTTTGTTAATTTTGATAAGGTAATTACCACAAAATGCAGCTTATCTGGAGCTCTGGGCATGGGATAGGTATACCAAAGAAGTCTTTATTAATATTTGATGAAAACTACTTAACTTTATTACTACAGTAACATAATATATTTACATGTGCAGCAGCATAAATATGTACATGAATCAAAATCCAGGGAGTTCTGAGAAGGTACAGTTACTACTATAAATAAGTAATATTAATATGAATCACACACCTTGCATATTTGAGGCCCCATCAGCACAGAAACCAATCAACTTGGAATTCATACTGTCAGTCAAATCCAGGTCAGCAAAAACCTTCAGAAGAAAACTGTATAAATCAGCAGATGCTGCAGATTCTGCTTCACCAATATGCAAAAAATGGTCTGTAATAATTCCATTTTCACAAGTTCTGGTGTAAACAGATTCCAGGTCATCCCCAGTAAAATCAGTACTTCCATCCATTGTAATGCTGATGAAATTTGCATTCTGTAGTTTTTCTACCACATTGTCTTTGGAGACACTTGCAATAGATTTTATGAACATGGAACAAGCTTTGTCATTGTTATAACTATCACAGGTATCAAACCCTTTCACTTTATCCAGTCGGCATAATAATTCATAATCTTTAAAGGATTTATGGTGCATTGCGCAAGCATGAGCATTTCCGAATTTCATGCGTAAGTTATCAAACTCTTGGGTTTTTAATTCTAGAAGGCACTGTGCGCCTTTGGTTGTTTCAGGTTTATTTATTTTTTCAGATTTGTGTAGATACATCAGATGGGCCTTGCTGGTCTCATGTTGTTTGATTGCCTCAAGCTTGAAATTTGAAGTTCCCTTTGTAAAGACAGACTCTATGTTATCTTTTAAGCAAGATGTACAATACATTTCATTTTTTTCGGCATCGTATTTTAACCAGGAACGGTTTTGGAGCCAGTTTTGCTGGAACTTTCTTTCTCTTTTCAGTTCGTAGTCTTTTCTTGCATTTTTCTTTTCTTCGTCTGTTTGTATTATTTTTATTCTTTTGCCTGGTTTTGCACCATCCACGTACTTTAAAAAATTCATAGCGTCAACTCATATCGGCAATCTGTCAATATTTTCAACTTGATTTTCATTGCGAGACTTCATTGAAACAAACGCTTATACGACTTTGACCTTGACATCCGGTTCCAAAGTACCAAGTAGTTCTCCGCAATCATAGGAGGTTCTTAACAGAACAGAACAGAATAGAACTGGTTCTGATCAGAAAGTGTTTGGTTAATAACGGGATCAGTTTATCGAATAATCACGTCACATTACATAAAAATCAGAGAAGTTTTATTTGTCAAACGGAGTTCTACAGTAATGAAAAACAGCGATAACGAACTTCAGAATTTCAGTATTTTTTTTGACACGCCCGACGGACGTTTAAAGACCAAGAATTAACACGCCCGACCGCAATTTTACACGCCTCGGGCATCGGACTACCGGCTAATTTCGAAGACTGTACGAATCGCTGTATATATGGTCTTTGCCAAGTTGAAGTTAAGATAAAAGGGCCAGACGAATTTCAACATTCTCGATTTTAGTTGAAAATGTTAAAGAAATGAATTGGTGTTTTTCTCCTAAAGAGTTATCAACTTTGTATTTGATTATATGCCTGCATCAATTGATGATTTGATGGTCCCAAATTGAGTTTACAGAAGACCTGTAAACTGATCCATATTTGCAACCATCAAATCAAAATTGACTTTGATTTCATGAAAATTTGTATGTCATATAATCAAAGTAAATGTAACTAACACTGATGCATTAGAATGAAGAACAACAAAATTGTGTACAAAATTCCTATCATAGAGTACGTGTTCCTATCATAGAGTACGTGTTCCTATCATAGAGTACATGTTCCTATCATAGAGTACGTGTTCCTATCATAGAGTACGTGTTCCTATCATAGAGTACGTGTTCCTATCATCGAGTACGTGTTAGCAACTTATCTAACTGTAGGCTCATCATCTTGACATACTGTAAAAGCAGAAATATTTATGGGAGATTTATTTTCATTTATTTTGTGGGTAAGAGTTATTAACGAAATTAAATCCCACGAATTTAATTCTTGTTTTCTTTAATGACAATGGGAAGTATATTAATAAGTTATATATTATATTTGCAATTTAAATTGGTTAAGATAACAAGCATGTTTATTTTATTTTATAATATTTCAAAAGTGTTGCAATGAATTAATTACAAATATATATATTGAATATGTCAACGAGTTGTTTAAATGTTGTTTTTTCACAATAAATTTTTTAATTATCACTAGTCGGTCACTGTCAATTAACACTTTAGTGCATCCGTTATCCCCCAAAAGCTATCGATTATATAATCTTTTGACACAACATATAGCCAATTAGCGTGTGCTGGCTTGAGCTCACTAATCCTTAGATAATCACTTACTTTATCTTTCCATATGATTTGAAACTAATTGATTAATTTTCGTTTAAAGATTGATTTTCATTTCACTTTTGCGTTCATTTCTTTTAAACCTCGAATAAAAGTATTTCCTTTGATCCAAATGCACAAAAATTTGTCCCCACGAAATAGTTTTATAACTGAAAATCTGCTGAAAAAATAATTGAAATCCACGAAATTTTATCCCCAGAAAAATTAGTGATTATACAATAGACGGCATCGGCATAAGAATAAATCAGAGGCGGTGATATAAAACAAGAAGTCCATGTTAAGATTGGGAAGGGTTTTCAGAAAGATTGATCATTTAAAGGGCTGAGTCGTTGGAAATATTTATCCTGCTGTAAACCACAGGAAAGGCATTGGATAAAGCCAATATTATTTATCTGGTGGTTTTAATTTATCTATTGGCAACTGTCTTGTACATTAACCCAGTTCAATTCTCAGCACCTAACTTATTTCATATGGATGGTGAACATTAGTTTTTTATACCTGTAATATTAAAATGAAATCCAGCTGTTGTGTACAAAAACAGTATTTAAGTATAATAAATATTGTATTTTGTTAATTAATTAAAATCATCTGCTAATATTTATATGCTTCATTTAACACTCATTGTAAGATTTTCATTATATTACATTTATATTGACAATTTTGTAATAAAGACAATAAATCTGATATGTTTTTATTAAGAGCCTCACCTACGGTTAAATCTAATGACAAAATAGTTGTGATTGAGGCAATTTAAGAAAATAATTATTAATTATATTTTGACCATAGGAGTCTATAAAGAAAACAAGAGCAAAGATGGCATTGGACTGCACTGCTCGCTGTTTCAATAAAAATCAAGATGACCATGACTTCCAGCATGGAAGTATTGCAATGATTTTGGTGAAAATATCTACATTTCCAACAATATACCAAATTTGAAAAAAATAGTCTAAGGCATTTTGAGTTAGTGTACAACATATCAGGAAAAAGTCCATTTTGTGCAAACAAAGTCCCATAACTCTGTAACGAAACGTCCAAAATTAATAAAAAATAAATGGGAACCAGACATCATCAATCTCAACAGCCCCCGAGGGCGGCTGGGGTATAGAAATAGGCCGTTCAGTTTCTCCGCCTGCAGGTAGAACCTCTGCTTAAGGGGCATCTGTTAGTTCGAGTGGGATGTATAAATACTCGAACCCCCTTCTCAAAGGTTGTGCCAGGGAAAGAATAGGCACTAGGTATCTCCATCCTTGAGGCACTTGTCCTCTAAAAGGGGCGTCCCTGATTGTGGGGGATGTATAAATTCACAATCCGTCCAGAGGGA
>JAULBM010016961.1:0-11483 GCA_032357055.1 Geukensia granosissima | reverse complement strand
TGTAAATGATTTTATTACACTTAATTTACATAGTCTAGCTTCTATGCATTCTTCATTTTTGATATTTTTCACCTTTCAAGGGAAAAATTTTATGATATTTAATATAAAAAAAGGTATATTGAAATAAAATTTAACAAATTTCTTTTACTTATTGTCACATATATATATATCTATTACACTGAATAAAATTAGTTTGAAATTGATTTCCCCAAAAAGTCTTCCATTAGCTGCAATTAAAGTTTACCATCAAATTTTGATTACCCAATCCCCCCTTAATTGGAAATGGGTCAATTTCAATGCATCTACTTTCCTCGACATAAAGAAATCTAAATCGGCATCAGCATCATCAACATCCACATTTGAACGACCAGCGGTTAGTATAAAAATATTTACTAAATAGATAAAAAATATAGCAAATTGTGTAAAAGACGTAAAAATGGAATAAAATGGAAGCAAGTGCTTTTACAACAACTGTCAGCTTCTCGTAACCACAGACGCCCAATGGAAATTGGAAGTTTTTTACTCCTATTATGCGCGCGCCATTAGTAAAAGGAATTCGAAGATACCAAAGGGGCAGACAGAAGATAACTACTTTAAAAGATTGTGGATACGTCTATACAAAGAATATTTTACCCAATGCATTTATTCAGTTATAACTTACGGTTTATGAGTTTAAAACAATAACTAGTATCTCTTCTAAATGATAATAGGTGGAAGCGTCATGCGACAAAGAACATTTCTCTTATGCATTTTACCAGTTGTTTTACAGTTTCTGATAAAAGGTGTTTTTGGTCTCATGGACGAAACTTTATAATTGTAAAATGTACGTATGAAAAGACATGGGTTGAATGTCAGAGAGACTGATCTCCAACCACAAAAAAGAGGAATTTACAAACAAGGAAAAGAATACAACTCTTTGAGAAAAACTTAAATCTAATAAATGCAAAATTCATTTATTTGTTTTTTTTAAAATCTTAAATAAGACCACCAGGGCTTAGCATTTTTTTTATTGTAACGAATTTATTTAAGGGGGTACATAACACCTAAGGGAAATAACTCTGTAAGATCATCTCAACGTTTTAATCAAGTATCATTTTATATTAAAATTAATGCATCTCCGTGATCACAATTTGTCATGATGAAATTACTATCTTTTGAAATAATTCCAGAGAAATATGTGGTTCAAATGTCTTGAAATTTGCATGGTTTCCTTCTTTCATCAAAGTAAATGTCTAAACAAAATATAAAGAAAATTAAACGAGTGGAATTTATTTTCGTGATGGAATTGTGTACCCCCTTAATAAAATTTGCATATTACACCCATATGGATTAAACAAATACAGTTTAAAAATGTACATGTACAACAAATGTAATTATTATAAATAAAAAAGCATATACATGTATAATATTAATACACAAGACATGACATAAAATATGTCGATACATTTTTACCGGTGTGGACCTTATGTTCGCAATTCCATTTCAAATGTAGGGTTACATGAAAGAATGACAAGTATTTGTATTACAATACCTTTATCTTTGAAATATTAGTTTGTTTTAAACTTTTTCAAAAACACTTTTCGCCACGATAGGGCTGAAATACTACCGACGTGGCGTTAAACACCTATCAAGCAATCAATCCAAAGCACTGTTTTAATTTGTCATCTGTTTTTCACATGTTAAGAAATCCTGGGCGAAAAATGTTAAATGACATTGAAGGCGAAAGGACAAAGTGAAAAATATTGGGCATCTGCTGCTTTATCTGGGTCATACAATATCCAAAATAAAAATTCGGAAAATCAATCAACGTGCATTTTAAAGATGCGCTGCTAAAACAAAATGATTTTCACTGGGCTTTGCGAAACTTTGCGGAGTCTTAAACTGTAGTCATTCGATTTCAAAATTGCTTCCGGTATATATCCAAAATCGCCTTGCGTGGCAGCTGCTACCGCTGAAAATAGATTACTTATCTATTTTCAGCAATAGCAGCTGCCATCCCAGTCGAAGTTTTATGTGGCACATTGAGCTGACTGAGACAATATCGCTTTTAACGACCAGCTAGCTTGTTTGTGACCCGACAAAAATATTTTCTCATATGACTAGTAAGGTCGTGCATGGTGTCCATCCGACAAATTTTTCGACCTAAAACAACCAGCGAGCGTTGTAGAGCAACCAGTGACAGGTGCATGGCTCGTGGTGGCGACAGAGAAAAATTAAGTCCTAAACCAACAAACAAGCTCGTAATGGCAAGTGGACAAAGGTGTTTTTTTGAAAGACTAGCTAGCTCACAGTGGCGTGAAGATGGAATGTTCTTCCTTTATTTTCGGGTACTGGAAATTATGTTCAAAGATACAGTTTACATCTTTACAACGTTGTGATTCAAAAAAATTCCTTGTATATTTTATTGGCTTATCGGCGTTCATAACGCCATGACTGTATAGTTCCAGTCGTCCAATAATGTAACTAGAAATTTAAGAAAAAATATTTATCATCTTATTTTTGCCACTAAGGTGTCTGATGAATTTAAATCCAGAAAAGTGCGAAACTTATTGTAAAATCTGACTATGTATTATTTGTTATAAACTATGTAAAATGTGGATTGCGTCTTTCTGGCATACGTTTCATATTCTTTCTTCTAAAAGGACAATTCAAGAACTATCTAATATAGACATGGCCCATTTACTTTTTATTGCATTCTTACAAAAATAGAATAAAATTCTTTTTTATTTAATGATTTTTAGCCTGAAATATTCCGCTTCAATTTATAAACTAACCGAAACACTCACTGTTACTTAATGGCATAAATAAGAATTGTTGCTGGAATATTTGAATAAGGAATACATTCTTTTAGTTTTTATCATTATTAACTTTTTAACCAATTAATATTGCATACATATACATGCATATTTTTATTTCTTGACACAGATATAAACATATGTACTAGATTTATATAATAACGGACTACAACCACTAGTAAACCAAAATTTTCTTACTGTCATCTATAATTGTAGCGGTCATTATTACTTACTATATTTATTTTGGCTTTCTGATATAATAATTTTCATTATTATTTATTTTTATCTATTTATTTTTTTTCTTTCCTATTCCACATTTGATTAAAAAAATCAAATAGATGTTAAAAACTTAATTCATATATTTTTTGTCAGGTACAATATCTCGAAAGCAAGTAGAAAGAGTACCCGGTATGTTGTGGTACATGTAAGAGGACAATTGACGTCTGATGCGTAAAGGTACACAACGACAGATATTTTTAAGACCTTTAAATTTTTCTTTTCTTTTCTTTTCTTTTGTTCCTCAGTAAAGTTTGTGGTACAAGTTTATTGGCAATTGCTTGACATTTTGATTTGGTTCTTCATATTCATCTTCGCTTTTTCGGCCGAATTTTTTCTTTTTTTTTTTTTTTTTTTTTTTTGTTTTTTTTTTTTTTAGTTCGTCCTTTCTTTCTCGTGTCTCATAAAATGTATCCTTTCCAGATATAACCGTTAAGTGTCTGCTTTCTCAAAATATAACCAATGCAAACTGTAGACATTTTTTGGATTTATTTGGAAATTGAAACGAGACATTAACAGACAGGTCATATAGGAGGTGATAGCTAGACACAGGACAAACAGAAAATTGTAACAGAGTTGTAAAGCTCTAGAAACATCATACACAAAAATAAAAAAAGATGAACAAAATTGAACCTACTGAAACGCTGTGGAATAAACTTTGTATTGAAAGGTAAACATGTACAGTTCCTGATTCTTTAAAAACACCCGCCTTGTTACTTATTGCAAGCCATGATCGGGTCGTGATCAGGTAGAAGGAATAGGGTTGACAACATGCAGAATTGAGGCCTTCAATGTTTTTAATTTAAGGATGTTCGGGTGTCTTCCGCCATCTTGGATTACAAACTTCTGGTATTGACTTTTTTCTACAATTGTAAATATTTATTCTAGAGAGAAAATACTGTTACGAAATTAAAACTATATTTGTAAACATATTATAATTCTCCATCTAATGACTTATACGTTTTTTTAATCTTTTACAAAGGAGAAAGAGCTTTATAACATATTAGGAATTAAACGTTATCAGGGGAGGTAACTCAAATGAATTAATTTTATAGGGGTTATAGATTATTAATGTACCAAGAAAACGATATCGGTGATCCTAATTTTTCTTTTTATTTTCTGAAAATATATGATAAAAGCTACCTTTTCCTATGTTATTTAAGAATTCTATCGTTTTTTGTACTTTATATCGAGAAAATGTACATGTAATCAACAGAAAATGTAGGATTTTGCAATAGCCGTTGCTCAAAAACTACTTCCGTGACATAGACATTTAATTGTAATTTTTTTAACAGCACAATAAAGGTTATCTTGTCAAAGTATAAAAAAATTCTATCAATTTTTATTTAGACACACGAACCTTCCTTAATACCAAACATTTCATTTTGAACAACAAGATTGTAACCCTGACCGTAAAATTTTGTGTTAACTGTACCTTTGTGCACCATTCCTAGATTTAAGTTATTGGTTCTGTGAACTCTATTGCGTTTTAATACTTTTCAGGTCGATGACTCATTTATCAAAAAGTTTACCAAGTTAGAATTAGATGACATTTAAACTGTCTTGTTTTTCAAATCCAAGAATGCCAACCTTTTCCATTGTCACAAATAATTTCCTCTTTATTGAAAGTTAATGTTCCATTGGGGTGTTGTCAAATAATAACTGTCTTTGTATGTGAATTACTTTAGAATTATTAACCGTGGCTTGACAAACATCAAAAAGTTCAGATGCAAATCAAATGCAGCACATAGGAAGCAATAAAATTGTTGGAATAAAAAACCAAAGTTAAAACGTTGTTTTTTGCAAATATGTAATTTTGCCTGTATTAAACGCCCACTTCATTTGGCTTCCAAGGTCGTAATTGTCTTATAGTTAGATTAAATATATAATCGTTTGATATAGTATGGCATCATCTTACATATATAAAGCCCTTATATCTTGGTGCCACGTGAATTCCCATTATTCGACCTTCAAAGTAGAAAAGGATAAATGCTACGTTCGCACGTGACTTATGTGCGTAGGGTTATATTAAACAACGCATAACGTCTAACATATTTTAAATGTCAAAAACTGTTTAACACAATTACCAAAATGATCATCGAAATTATTAAGATCCACATTACGGTATCATTCAGGGACCACTTAATCCCTAATTTACGTCCAGCGGACAATATTTCAGCCATATTCAGGGCGTGAATAAGTTAACAAACAATAAATCAATTTGTAGACTGTGGGCAGTTGACTGGTAAAGATGGGACGTTAGGCTGTCACTTGAAAACTTACGGGTTGTATAAGGGCGTAAAATTTAGCCTTGTAACTGGCCACCTACTGACCACCCAAATGAGCTGTTACAAGAGGTCTCTAACTTGCTTAGAACGTCGCATTTCTTAAACACGGGGCGTCTTTTTAATGATTGATTGGTTGATTGTTGTTTAACGTCCAGTGGCAAATATTTCATGCATATTCATGACGGAAACAAGTTAGCAAACAATTTATCAATATGTAGACTGTAACAAAGGAACCGGTAAAGGAGGAACTTTTAGACTGCCACGGGAAAAATTGCGGTTGGATAGGGGCGACCACTCAAAAAGAGCTGTTACAATTAAGGGATCTTTAGCGTACTTAGGACGTGGCATTTCCTTAACACGGGTCGTCTTTAACGTCTCCCTCTTGACGGATTGTGAATACATCCCCCACAATCAGGGATGCCCCTTTTAGAGGACTAGTGCTTCCAGGACGGAGATACCAGGTGCCTATTCTTTCCCCGGCACAACCTTCGAATAGGGGAGTTCGAGTATTTATACACCCCACTCGAACTAACGGACACCCCTTTAGCAGGGGTTCTACCTGCAGGCGGAGAAACCGGACGACCTATTTCTACACCCCGGCCGCCCTCGGGGCACGGGGCGTCTTTAACGTATCCCTCCTGACGGATTTATGTGTATTTATACATCCACCACAACTAGGGACGCCCTTTTTAGAGGACTAGTGCCTTCAGGACGGAGATGTCTAGTGCCTATTATTTCCCCGGCACAACCTTTGTTGGAGTTCGAGTATTTATACATCCCGTTCGACCTTAAGGACGCCCCTCTAGCAGGCATACATACCGAACGGCATATTTCTTTACCGAGGCCGCCCTCGGGGCTTGTTTTATTTTGAAACCAATGAGTCGATGCCGTTGATGGTTGACCAGAGATGCCCGACGGTATTCATCAGCTCACTTGTCGATGTGTTTTAAATTTAGTACTGTTTTACAGAAATTTGCTGCATTTGTTTAATTCTAAAGCACTGAACGTATTGGATCTAGTACATGAATTCCGTTCCGCTGGATTTAGTTTTGATTTTAATGGATTTGGATTTGAGTACTCTCTCACTATGTTTGGATCTCGGACTTCCTACTGATTATGGGTTACTTTTGAAATGTATGTATAGCATATCTTAATTCACCATATTTATTTGAAAACACACTTAGGAAAACACGAATGTAATATTTTCAATCTGTCCTACCTACATGCATTATTGAAATCTCTGTAATACTACGGATGGGTGGTTTTCCCTTCAAATGCGCATTTATAGCAATTCAAAATGCGCCATATTTATTCAACATACTTTAAAGAACCCACAAAGAAGGAATCAAGAAATAATAGCAATGGAATAAGGTTTTCCTAATCACTATTTAAAAGGAAGAATAAGCTAAGGAACATATGCCAGAAAGACACGATCCACTTCTTACATGCGTTATTTAAAAAAAAACAAATATGCAAAATGCAAATGCGTGTTAAGCTTGTGGATTTACCTTCATCAGACACGCTAGTGGCCAATATAGGGAGATCAGTCAAATTTTATGAATTTCCATTTACATTTATGCACCAATTGAAATATCCAGGTCTTTACGTAATGAATTACGATGTAAACATGAAAATAAATAAGAGCACAATGCATTAAGACAATTTACTTCAATGACTCACTTTCCTCTGTTTTTGCAAGGGTAGCCACTTTTCTATGAAGCTGTTGCCCGCCAAATTTTGCATTGTTAATATATGACAGATATCATTTCTGTAATTCGGTGATCATACCTGTATATGTTACATTGTCGTATGACGTCGGGATCGCATAACTTTTCCGGAAATTTTCAAAATTCAGATATTACTTTTCCGCAAATTAACGTTTCACATATCACGTTTTCCGCAAATATTCATGGTTGTAAAAAGTATATTTATGTTTATTCCTTTCAATATTTATAAATATATACCACAGGCCAGTACGACTAAAAATAGAACAATATATATTTACCGCTAATCCTGCTTTGTGTTCCTTGTAGAATTTGTTTCGTTTGCTAGCGGCTGTTTGTTTTCCTGTGGGCTTGTATTCTTTTCTGCAGAGCACAAGATTTAACGGATTTTAGTTTTTATCCAAGCGAACCTCAATGTTTTCACTTCCGGAACCTATTCAAATTTCCAGGGGTATAACTCCGACTGACTTTGAATTACCCGAAGAAAGTCCATTTGAGTTCCCAATAGAAGTTATCGGCGCAAAATTATGATCCATTTGGAACTCATCCTGACCTTTTGTTTCTTTTATTTTATGTGCGAGCAGTCCTGCTAAAGTGTGTTGAGGTAGGACGGGGCCATGAAAATCAGTTAACATCGGAACCGGTCGGCACTGTTCGGGTCCGTGGCTCTTGATCCGTTGTATCATCAAACCAACACGTCAAATTAAAGAAAATCATCTAACGGAAGCAATCTCAAAACAACGAAACCAAATAGACTAAGATACAACAACCTAACCACGCCCCATGTCCAAATCATTCCAATAACCTGCAAACGTCTAAACTACATATACATTAATACAACAAATTCCATCAAGGACCGTCTGACTGAGAGCATAAAGCTGATGTGTAGGACGATAAACACCATTACCCACCAATATGTAAGACTTGAATAACTACTACCAGCCCCTCCTTTTTCCCCATACTTATTCATTAAATTTCTCCACCTGTAGATAAAAACACTACTAAAGTGGTGTCGTTTGATTTGGAAGGATGTTAAAATACTCGACCACCCCGAGTGAAGCCGGCTACTCGGTTTTACTGCCAGCGGTAAAGCCACTCCTGCAGGGGCATTCGTTAGTTAGTCGGGATGTCCCAAAGACCAAAGGCTTGGAATCCACGAACTCCTTTAAAAACAGGAGTCGGATAAGGTGCTCGCCGTGCCAAAATCCCTTTGCAAGAGCTCGAAATGAGTGGTGCTTGGTGGCCAGTTACTTAGGCTTAATTGGGAGCCCATACCTAAACTACCAATTTGGCATCCTGTGGTCAAAACTTTCCTCGACCTAACCCTACACCTTACCCTTTAAACAACAATCAATCAATCAATCTTATTCTATTTCACTATCGATGTTTTTGAGGATGTTTTGTTTTGTGATGAGCGATTGCTGGCGAAAAACTGGCGATAGCTAGCTAGCGTTGAAAAGCTGTCGACCATTTGATAGCTTTCAACAGTACCTTTGCACTTTGAATCCGGATACTAGGCGCTTGGATCCGGGTACTAGGTCAATTGTTTCATAGGATGTTACCGGAAATTACTGCACCTAACGTTAACTGAGAAGGTTACTCTATATTTGATCAAATTAATTTTCATTCGTTATATTTATATATGCAATATATTCCTTACAATTTCAACAAGGCGTTCTGTTCCATTCCAGTACCAACAAAATTGATGGACATTTTATGCAGGTAGATATTCTTAATTTAGCTCCGGATAATGTGATTTCTTTTGTAAGTGCAAACTATTGATAGTAATTTCCTGCAATATAAATCAATTTAATGGTTCGACACCATTTGACGCCTACCTATCCTAAAAACGTTTTTTGAATGAAGAAACATTAAAAGTTGTTAATTTATTTGTTATAGCGTTAGGAGGTGGCATAGTACTCTCATCAAAATCTAACAAACTAAAAGTAAATCGAATAATATTTTGAAGAATATTGCATACAACGGAATTCTAAGGTAGCAGTTAGTACAAAATTCACAATAAAAACCTCCCTTTGTGTGCTCCAAACCAGGAACCTGTAGTCCAGTGACTTTCGTTGGTTAGTTAGTCATTTATTGTTATATCTTCACCATTTTTGCATTAGATTAGGTCGATTGTCGTGTTTTATGTATAGTTTCCCATTTTGTATTTCGGGGCCTTTTACAGTTTCCGTTATGGTATGGACTCTGGTTCATTATTGAAGACCGTAATGGCACCAGTAGAAGTTTAAATTCTACTGTTATTCGTTCGGAGGCTGTCTCATGGACAATCATGCCACATCTTCTATTTTTATATTATTTAAGTGAGGGAGTGCTCAACTCAAATCGCTTACATTAATGACGGGTCCTCTCATTTCTTGAAATTTTAATTATAATAAAACATTTCAATCTATGTTAAATATAATCAACTTACTGAAAACCGTTGTTCATACATTTATACTTCATAAAGATATTTTATTAATCCTGATTGGAAAAAATGTTCCCCTTAAAAAAAATACATGTGGTTAGATGAGTAGGCACGCGATACAAGCTCAGCCCTTTGTGCTTCTAGTTCTGTGTTTCCGTTTTGTCATTTTTTTAATGTTTCGAATTTGTCTTGTCATTCGGACTCATTGAGTTCTCGCTTGGTAAATTCCTAAGTCTTCGTTAACTTAGCCTCGCAGCAACGTAGTATAAATGTTGGACGGTTTCGGTCCAAAAGTGACTGTTAACCATACAAATGTCCATGTGCATAATATACAGCTATTAATACACCAATAATTCTTCTGAAGAAGTAGTGCAATGAATGTTTTAAATTGAAGTAAATTTTTTACAACTCTTAATGTTTTTTTCTTGCTTTACAAACTACCAACATACGAATCTGAAATTACTGTAACACGCATGAGGCGACACATGGCATATCTGAGGTCATTTAAACAAGAACACAAGCTAGATGTCTGTTTGAGATATTTTCTTAGATTTCGTATGCATAATTTGTGGACTAAATTAAATAAAATTCAGCTTTTGTAACCATCTCATTGATTTTTCTGTTTTGCATTTTAAAACCCCGATTTAAAAAGTTTTAGGGGAATTGATATGGCCGCAGTATTGGCTACTACTTCTCTCAGAGGTTACTCTACAGGATTTTATAAATGTAATGATGTTCTGATTTTAAACTGTCGGTTTTAAAATTTCTCGACATGGATACTATTTATCACACAGTACATTCAAGTATATAAACCTCGAAATTTTAAGGTTTAACTACCTCGACTGTAGAAATATGATAATCAACGGCTTATAATGTAAGATTTTGTTTCTCTAATTTTTTTTTAAGCATCAAAATATCGTTGAAAAACTATCATAGGCGGGATCGTGCACGATCTTTTATTTTGACCTTGTTAAAAGGGACGTAACTCGTGTACAAAAACAAACAAACATGCCACTGATTTGTACTGGATTTTCATATGTATTAGCCAAAAATTAAGTAATTCCTACCTAACTGATAGAGTCTTTGGAGAGCTCAGTCCTCCAGGGTTAAGAAATAAGATTGTGACAAGTCTTTGAATTCGTGAAGCGAAGCTCGCGAGGTCTGAAAATCAGCCAGTCAGCTGCATAGAACAACTGGTTGATAATCTATTTTTTCTCACACTGGTTGGGAAGTGTGAAAACTTTATAAAAATTAGAGAAACTGATTTTACAAACTCCTATCATATCCGAACTACTAGTGTAACAACATTCTCTGATAGAGCCTTACAGAAATTCATACTCTAATTGTGTGCCATTAAACAACAAAATTAGTACATCATATGTAACAATAAGTGTCTGGTAAGAGACTTTTGCCAGAGGACAAATTTAAACATAGAATATATAATCATGCCAAGTTAAGTTGGATACTACAAGTATATGCCTTCATCCCAGTTAGCAAGCTTACGTTGCGCCAACGTTGGCGTGCAGTTGGCACAGTTGGTAGAAGGTTGTGGTCGATTTTACAACGTTCCCCCAATGTTGGTTCAACGTTTGTAAACCAATGGCAATGGTGAGGGGTTGTTGGTTGGGCCAACGTTGATTCATAGTAGGTATTTTGATGGTTGGTTTTTTATCCGGCAGACCAACCTTGGAATTTGACTAAATTCCAATCTACATTTACATATGATTGGTTCAACGTTGGCATTACGTTGTTTTTTATGACGATATGATTTGTTCAAGATTTTTTTTCAAATATACTTAAATATACTAATTGGTTGTAGTTGTTGGTTATGTTGTTTATTTACTGATTTATTTATTTAAATATTTTTTTTTATTATTAAAAAAATAAATATGTTAGATACTTTTTTGTAAAAATGCCATGTAAATCAAATGCATTTTTAGCCAATGAAAAAGATCCAGAATTTTGGAAAAGGGGG
>JAULBM010016928.1:0-11484 GCA_032357055.1 Geukensia granosissima | reverse complement strand
CAGTGTACCCGGAGAGAACCACCGACCTTGGGCAGGTAACTGACAAACCTTATCACATGTGATATGAGTTAAGCTCAACCCTTTTTTGTATGGTAAAGAAGTGATAGGCTACATTGATCTGTACAGGTAAGTTTTAATCAACTACTTAGACCAATCAGCCACCCAGGCCCCTGGTTATTTGCAGAGAACATTATTATTGGTCACTCTATTGCATGTGAAAAGATATGTTTGCAACTGCACTCTATACAAAATTGTGCATATATCTTTGCCTTAAATTGATAAATAAAATCTTCTTAATCTGAAACAGAGACACAAGTCTGAAATAAATGCTACCAAAAATATTTAACCTTGTTTGTTTAAAATAAAAATGTGCATTGCAACCAGACCCTGACCTTTTTGACAAGAAAGAAATTGATCCAATTGACATACACTTTAATTTTTGGTAGATATAAGCAATATGTGCATGAGTAATTGATATTTTCAACTGAACATGTTTAAAAATGATCAATTTTGCTTGTCCCGGGAAAAACATAATTTCATGGTCTTTTTCAATAATCACTGACGTTTGCTGAAATTAAAGGACAAGGTGCGATAAGGGGCTGAAATGGCCAAAATTTTTAATGATTATTTAAATTACACTTCATAAGTTTCTTTTATGTTTGCATTAAAGCTGAGATCTCATTGAAATAAACTTAGGTGCTTCGCAAGTGCAGTATGATAGGACCGCAGCACATTGAAATGTGAAAGGTGAACAATTGTTGGACACAATCATGTGCTGGACACAGTAATGTGTTGGATACAGTATAGAGCAGGACACAGTAAAGTGCTGGACACAGTATTTTGTTGGACACAGTGATATGACTGGATAAAAGATCATTTTGACCCATATTATCCTCAAAACTGGTGTCACTTCATTAATTTTTTCAAAAGAAATCATTCAGGAAAAACCTATCATATTAAAAAAATTTATTTTTTTCACATTATACGAAATTAAATTCGTCTTCCACCACTACTTGACCCCTTATAACTCAAAAACGGTAAAAGATAGAGAAAATCTGTTGAATTTCTTCTGAAAGCCCTCTTGAGAGGAATCAAATGCAAAAAACCCCATCAAAATCGGATGAAAAATAAAAATTTCTGATCTCCTGCAAAATCACAGTTTTTTAACCCTTTGACCCCTTTTATACAAAAATCGGAAAAAGCTACAAAAAAATGCTTGGAGTAACTTTTGCTGCATTTTTCACGAGGAATCATTTGAGAAAAACCCCATCAAAATCGAATTAAAAATAAAATTTTTCCATAATATACGTAATTGACTCCTCAGCTTTAGCAAGAGGAACTAATAACTTATAAATTTATAAAACAGAATTATTGATGTAGTCAAGTTAAACTATTTGTTAGTGTGTACTAAAAATCTGTTCTTATTTATAAAGTATGCACAAGTTGTAATGGAATTCAAATGTGCATACCAGCAGTTGGAAAACCATATGAAAAAGGCAAAAAAAAACTGTGAATAATTGAGAAAAGATATTTGTTAAGGAATTACATAAAAGCCAGTTTAACAATTTTTCAACTTCCTTTATTAGAAAAGCTAACAAAAATGTACAAAATTCATTGTTTTAAAAACACAACAAAAAAAAAAACAAAATAAAAAATAAACAAACATTAGATGATACAGTATTTTCAAGATAAAATTTAACTGAAGCAACTGCACCAGTCAAATAATAAAGGAATAAATTTCCACTGGAAATATTAAAACAAACAAATACACAACATAAATGGGTATTACATAAATTCATTTGACTGGTCCAATAAAGGTGCTTCCATCTCCATGTTCTCTCTGACAAAGTTTTAATGTCAGAAACCAATTTGTAGCTAAAATGGAAAAAAGTTCTGCCTAAATCAAGGATCAAATAAACAGGAAAAAAAGAAAATAGCCTTCCAAAGTGGCGTTGTGAAACAATTTTTTTGGGTGACAAAACTACTGTAAAATAATTTTTATCCAAATCAAACAAAAAATTAATTTGCTAGAAAGCTTCAAAGACATTCTGTCAATTTTCCTAGATTTTAAGGGCTGTACTCCTACAAAAAATATTGGACCTAGACTAATCTTTTAACTCCATTGAGTTTGAGCAGGAGTGCTTGTATAGGAAGGACGAATGGATGCCTGTCATTACAAAATTTTCCACCAGGTTGCCCAATGTATGTTTACTTCAAAAATAATATAGTGATATGTAAATAAAAAATCTGCATAAATTCTTCGAGGCTTTCCAAACTCAACAGTATTCAAATCATTTTTTATTTATAAGCAATAGTGTACAGATTAACTGAGAGGAAGATCTCAAAAGTTTTACACTATTTGTTGGTGTCAAAAACAAAAACAAAATTATTCAAAATGTACAGCCCCATACCATGTTGGTTATTGTTTGAGCACTGAAAATGGATTTAAATTCAACATTCTGGGGGCAGCTGAAGTCCTTTTGATGTACGCTAAATGATTTGTTAATAACCAAAAAAATATGTTTTCTTGTTGGATAACTGTACCTACTGCAATGACTAAACTACTATAATTCTTTGAAATATGTCATATATAGCATTGTCAGGTAGTTTTAATCAATCTTTAAAAGTCATTTCAAAGTACTCTAACACAAAATAATGCTAAAGTAACAGTTTGAAAAATGTCAGAATAATTAAACGATATATATATTTGCAAGTTTGACAATCACAGTATTTGATATTGAATGAGCCAGAAAATAATCAACAATACTTAAATACTCCAGATATATATAAAGTATTCATAATTTTTTTCAAAATAATATGAAAAAAAAGGAGATCAAAATCTGATGAAAGACAATTACTCTATGTTAGTTAGAAGTTAGTATCAGATTATAATGGTAAAAATTTGAAGATTTTAGGTCAAAATCTGTGTCACCAAATATTTGGTTGTGAAACCAAGTCGATTCTTTAAGAAATAGAAGAAATAATACCTGTTTGTTTTGTATTTCCATAAAGACTGAATACATACATAAGGTCAATAGTCAATAAAATGTAAAAATGAAATTGAAACATTAAAATTTATAAGAGTATTTGTAGAAATCCAACTGTCATGGAATAATTGTTAAAAAAACATATGACACATAATATATCAAAAATATATATCCTGTTAAAGAATACTGTAATTTCAGAAATTATTTTGTTCATATATTATTGCTATTTTGAAAGTTCATTTCAAAATGTGGGAACGTTTAAAGCTTTGTGCAAATATAGATTACAGAAGGAAGATTGCAAGTTCTTATTTTTGCAAAAATCATTGGGTCGCATCATTCCCAATAATAAAAACATCACATTCATTTCTGAATTTACAGTATGTTTAAGTGAACATCAATGGAATATGTCATGGTTACATGTCAAAAATGATAATGATGGAGGGATATTGATACAATTATGAACTACTGCAGAACCTGTCTAATCTAACACACTAAAGTATTCCAACATCCTGTATAAAACTATAGTACACCAAGCAAAATTTGCCAAAATCTCTATCATACATTTCACAATTAAATATATCATATTATATTTCGTTGGAATTCTTATTTTTTGCCTCTGCTCTAGCAGCAGTTAAAAATTTAATTTTAACTTGAAATAAAAAAATTTCCCCATAGGGCATAATGATAATTTTTTTGACTTTGTAAATTTGCCTCATTTTGTGGATGCAATCAATTAAAGGGAAAGACCACCTTTGTAATAAGGTGGCTTCCTATAAGAAATCATGTTTATGTAAATAAAAATAAATAACTTTTAATACCAAAAGTCCTTGCGTAAAATGCACAAGGCTGTGCAAAAATCAAAATCTTCAAATTCCATGAAGATAGCCATCTTGTAGAACTCTCCTGCTTGTAAGGCATCGATGGTTATAATTTATTTGATTATTGCCGATAGCTTCCAATAAGCGTGTGTTGTCACGAAGTTGGTTTGTAACTAATGCTGGACATGTAAACAAAGAATTTGATCCCTCAAAGTTTAACTATTTAATTTCAAAATCATGCCATACTATCAGGCTTTTAAACCTACTGCACAAATGAAAAAGGGAAATGTTCGAAAAGTTTTTGTCATCCCCAATCTGACAAAAAGTGCTGACAGTATCCATTTCCTCACATAGGTGACAAAAACACCAGTCCTCAAGCTGCAAATCTCTTCCTCCTTTACTGAATTCGGACATCTTACTATGTAGTTCCTCAATCTCTTTCTCTCTAAATTCCCGCTCAAAATTTTATAGAGCAAGTCCCAAATTTTCACTTTCTCTAGACATCATACGCGATTATTAAATGTTTACCTATTCACTGTCACTTTACAAACTGACTTAGTGACGTCACAACTAAACCAATCATGGCGGGGCACCATTTTAAAACAGCGATTTAAATAGTAAAAAGGGCAGACTCATATTTTTTAATTTGATTTTCATGACCAATTGACCGATAAGCTTTAATGTTTATAACTTTCAAAAAAAACATGGTCTTCTCCTTTAATGTTTCCAGATAAGTAACATGATAAACATTTTTATTCTTTTGAGTTTTATGACAGATAAAAGATGAAGTTCTAAGAATTTAGTTGAACTCTGTTCTAGCTATAACACTGAAGCACAATTTTATCATGAAAATATGCCATTTTGAGACAGATTTTTTCAATGTCAAAAATTTAACAAAGAGGGGTAATGGGAACTTTTTTGGTGATGAGGAAAGCTGAAATTTTTACTGCAGGATGAACTGCAGCAAAAAATTGGAATTCCAACAATATATAACATGACATAATTCATAGTTGAACTTTTGATATATTTTGACGTAAGTTGCAGCAAAATTTTTTTTTTTGGTGTTTGGGATGGATCTTGGGTATTCTGACATACAATATAGTCCATTGCTATTTTTTTCCCCTGCAAATGAAATATTAGACCTACACAGATATTTATCTATACCACACCATTTTGTGGTATTTTCCTCTGGTCAGTAAAAAAGTTCTTGAACAGAAAGTTTACTGTCTACAGATGCCAATGATTTTATGCCAACAGCATAAAATGACTGCACATTGATAACAAATATTTTTTAAGCATCTGTGTAGTAGGATATTTTGGGCAAATATCAAAAAGCAATTACCCCTCGAATAGTATAAGGGAAAAACCAGAGCATTTTTACATAAAGCAAAATTTAATATGCTCCAAAAACAAAACCATCTTTAATTAGGCTTGAAGATAAATTGCAAAAATATGTCATGAGAGACTTGAGGTAAGAGATGATTAAATGATATTTGTTTAACTAAAAAATCAATTTTCACATTAAACAAGGACTGAATACTAATACTGTATACATTGTATTGGTATAAAACAAAAACAAAAGAATTATCAATTCATTCTCAATTGCAGACATAAATCCAAAACAACACTCATTTCATAGTAAAATTCAAGGGGTCAAATATACATCAAATATAAAAAAAATCTTAAAGTATCAGCAGTAAAAAATTAATAAGATAAAAATCTAATATTTTAGTGCTGAAATTAAATTTAATCCTTCTCAATAAAAACTATTAACTTCCTGCATATATACATCATATTTTTACAGCCAGGTATTTCTGCCATCAAAGGGTTTTCTTTACATAACTTTGTAACAACTTATAACAAACTCAATACAGCTAGAAACTACCAACTCTGGACTATTCCAAACACAAGAACAGTGGTATTTGTTGGTTCATGTACTTCTAAAATGTCCAGCCATAATAAAAAAATCCCTGAATTCTCATCTTTTCAAAAAAAAATTTACCATGCTGTTGTCTTCCATTTTCGATGAACGTCCAGTCTTAAATTTTTTCAACAAAAATTTGAAAAAAAAAAAAAAAAATTAAGGTAGGATGGGATGAGAATTAAGGAATTTTTTCATTATGGCCTAACTCTAACTTTTTACTCAACACTTTCTTAAAGAGGTTGTGTGTCTGCTTTAAGTTCAAACTGATTAAGAATTGTTTTGGACTTTCCTTTTTTTCAAACAAAATGTGCTTCCTTGCAGAAGAGTGTTCAGACTTATACTTCCACAAGCAGAATGTCAATACTTCTGTTATCTTTTATACATTTATCTAGAGTTTTGGTCACAAAAACATTACATACACAATATGTCCAACATCTACTTGTGAGTAGTCCAATACAGTTTTCTCCATTTTTCAAATGTAATGGTCTATTTTCCTTTGTGAAACATCTTACAAAAAACCACATATGTTTCAAACACAATTTAGGTTATTCTTATATACACTTAAAAATATCCTGGGATAAGTATCACATGCTTTTGTATAATGCCTCTTTAAGGTAAGTTTCTACACTTCTGACACGTTTTTTTTTTCTCTACACTTCAGACACGTTCATCAGATGTATTCTCTAACACATTATATTTGTCCTCCTGGTAAGTGTTAAATTCAATATACTCGGCCTCTTGGGATAGCAAGGCATCCATATCACAGACAATTTCCTTGAATGATGGACGACTTGATGGCTCCATACCCCAACATCGTGACATCATCAGGTACCTAAATTATAAGAATTCAGTATTAAAAATTTTATAATTTCGTTGAATTTTTTTTCAATGAGAAGTTAAATGTTATTAACAAGACTGCAACCATTACTGATTAGAAAAATATTTTCATGCTTTCATGGAAAAATGTGTGATTTTGTTACTTTTCCCAATTTTTACCATTTCTAATGAATTCAAATTATCTCAGCAGTAAATCCAATATATTTAAAATTAAAGTATCTTATGGAAAAATTTTATCCTTTATATATTGATTGCATTGAAATGTGTGAATATATCAACTATTTTTTAAACATTTTTTATCCATTTCAAATTTATTTTATGCAATTCAAATATATGACCAAACCTAGTATAAATGAATAGCTAATTTAAGCATCAGCTATTTTCAGTCATATTTACTTACAATTCTTGTTTACAATGTAATGGTTTTTGTAACCATTTTCCCATTGTGACATCTTGGATTACTTCCCTTGCTGCCATGCCAGGATAAGGTGTTGCTCCTACAAAAAAATAATAAATACTATCATATCCGGTAACGGCAAAAAAGTGTTCACAATGCTAAACATTTCTTACAGATCCAGGGGGACAAATTATTTCACAAGCAAGACAAAAGTCTACAGTTCATTTTAGACCTCAGTGATTTTAGATTGGTATTGACTCATTAGGTTTATATGATCATAAAAAAGAGAAGTAACATTAAGCCCCATATTTGGCCCAAATTTTAGATTTTGTGACACATTAATAAGTTGTTGTGAAAATGCTGTTTAATAATCGATTTTTAATAATTAATTACTTTTTCTTGAATACTTTTCGTCATTTAGACAAAATGAAAGGGTATATTTGATTATTTTGACAAGAATATAACATTATCTGTAAAAATACTCAAATTTTAGAGTTGTTTTGTTCAAAATAGATATGATTGCACAAAAACATCACGCAGATATTTTAACCAAACATTTGTATTTGATAAATCTTCAATTGTACA
This sequence comes from Geukensia granosissima, assembly GCA_032357055.1. NCBI lineage: Eukaryota > Metazoa > Mollusca > Bivalvia > Mytilida > Mytilidae > Geukensia > Geukensia granosissima. Next base: position 3,936 of record JAULBM010016928.1, on the reverse strand, counting down.
AAGTTTGGTTGTGATGTTTTTGTGCAATCCTGTATTAAAATCCACAAAATAGTTTCAAATATTGCAACATATTAATTGATTTCTTAGTATTTCCACATTTAAAGCATTTTCTCTGTGTCATGTGACCATTGTATAACTAATTAAACTAAAAATTCTGTATTTGATAGATCTTCAATTGTACAAAGTTTGGTTGTGATGTTTTTGTGCAATCTGTTGAATTTTCTTTTTGTAGACATTATTCAATACAAAAATTATAAAATAAAAGATATTAGCCAATTTTTATTTTTTAACAAAATTCTTGGGCCAAAAATGGGCCTTAACGACCCTCGTCCTTTCCACAAAATTACAGTGACCTTAGGTCTCAAAAATCTTCTCATTGAAGATTAATTCAGTACAAAAACTAACTTATTTGTTATTCCCTATTATAATATTATTTACCAAGTGTAACAATTTCCCACAGTAATACTCCGTATGACCAAATATCACTCTTCTTAGTAAACATCTGGTCATTCAATGACTCTGGAGCCATCCATCGTATTGGAAGAGGTCCCTGAAATAACATATAAAACAATTTGACTAAATGATTTGTCCATGAGATGTACATTTTTCACAAAAGATACAATGAATGCTTGTTTAAAGGATATTACAAATATTTCCAGGCTATTGGATTTCTTTCCAATTCTCAACAACTTTCTCCATATAGTCATCCCTGGTTGTGGGTTAGGTATAAATTTACAATCCATCTCGAGGGATATGTCTGCCCCGTGTTTAGGAAATGCAGTGTTTTACGTTTAAGACCCCTAGTTAAGGCTTGTTTTGAGTGGTCAGTAAACAAGGCTCAATAAACTTCCACTATCCAACCAGTACCAGTAATTTTTCCAGTGGCAGTCTATAAGTCCCTTCCTTATTTGTCCCCTGCTCAAAGTCTACTTATTGATTTATGGTTTGTAAACTTGTTCCCAACTTGAATATGACTGAAATATTGCTTACTGGAAATTAAGCAGCAATCAATCAATCAATCAATCAATTCTCCATATAGTCTCCCCCATTTTCACCTTTAGAAATGTTTGTGTTGAAATTGTTTAATCCAGAAATGACTTCTGATATGTCTCTGAAGATATTTATAATTTAACATTCAAACTATTATCTATACTGTATCTTTTGGTTTTTGCATATTTGATTTATACGTTTGATATATTACAGTTTTAGTATGTCAAATACTTTCCAAAAAATCTGACTTCATATTTTGAGCGGGGTAGGGCTGAAAGTTTTTAATGTCCTACAAAGCATATAAATGCTCTCAGTTGGACAGCCCCTCAACTTCTTCTATACCTCTGTACACATTATAATAGTGCATTATACTGTCAAAGAATTTGAAATTTGTTTATTGATACATTCCCCTCTACAGTCCAGCTGTAGAATTCCCATTTCCAGTTACCATTTTTTTTTAAAGTTTTCTACATTCATTTCAATTGTTGAAAAGTGAATTTTTATGTCCAAATGACAATGGAAAAGTAGAAGTAAAAAAGTGCTTGAGCAATGTAAAACCAATGATCTACAGATAGTCTGGATCACAACATCATGTCAAAATGTTTGCAGTTCTATAAATAGGAATGTCATTACCTTAGATGACCTTTCATACACATCACAGCCCTCTACATCTCTACTGAGACCAAAATCACAGATTTTACATTCCAGTTCTGGTGTTATTAATATATTTCTTGCTGACAGGTCACGATGGATAATCTACAAACATAAAAAATTCACTTTAACAAATACCAGAGATACTGAACCACTTCAAATGTCTTTTCTTTTCCAATGTTGTTGAAAAAAGGAATTCAGAAATGTGACGTCACTGACGATTAACTAAAAACCAAAAGTAAACAGAAAATCGCAAATGCACAACTACTTTTGATCACTTCGGATAACAGATTTAAAGTTCAATTTTAAATCCTTTTTAAATGACAAAAGATATCTCAAATATTTCTATTTTTCAGCATGCTTAAATATGTGTACTTCTAATCTGATATTTTTAAACCAAAATAATTTAACAATTGGAAAAGTATCAAAAGGCAGTTGGTGATTTCATTTTCTTAAAACACTCAGCATTGTACAATTTTTTAAAAATTTATCCCCACAAAATGTTTACTTTGGAAAATTAAACTTCCGGATTTATTATTCTGCACAGAGGCCTAATTTTTTGTTACAACACAGTTTATTGTGATTAATTATCTTTATTGGGAAAAAGTACAGTAATTTTTTGGACTATAGGTCTATGTGGACTATAGGTCAAATTGTCATTTTCTCCATAGGCTTATAATGGTTAAACTGTCAATTCTAAAAAAAAAAGTCTGGACTTATATCTTGAAACATATGGTAGTACACAAAATAAGACTTGGGCTGTGTTATTTTTAAGGATTAATTGGTCATTTAAATTTTTTGGTCTTTTCAGAGAATTATTGTTAACTATTTACAAATAATTACTTACGCCACAAGTATGAATATGACTCATTCCCCTTGCAATCTGTACAGCTATAGTCTTTAAGTCTTTAGCACTAGGTGGTGGGACTTCTTCACTGGTTGTTGCCTGCTGACTCGGTCGACATTTTCGTAGATATACCTGTAAGTTACCTCCCTTGATGTATTCCATTAATATGTACACTGGGTCTATATTAAAAAAAATTTAAAAAACAATAGTAAATATGGAAATGTTATGTAATGTGAAAATTCCAATTTGTCTGCTTCTTGTCAACTACCATACTAGACTATCCTTATGACTTATTTGCAAAAAATGTGAGTACAGCACTAAATGAAAAAGGTTAAAGGTTACATACATTTAAAAGGTAAAAACAAAGCATGAATAGCTTTGTAATCTGTAGCCATTCACTGTTTGATAGATATGCAGCAGTTGGCAACATATCCCTGAAAGGTTTAATATATATAATCAATGTTGACTTGGCATTGATAAGATCTTTTTACAGCAGTAGAACAAAATATTGTATGTGTATGTTCCTATATTGTTTAATTGTTTGACAGATCTCTTTGAAAGAATTTCAACCAATCAAATCTTTAAATAAATACCTTCCAACACCATCCCATAGAATTGATTCTGGAACAGTATAAAAATAGGAGATGTGGGATGATTGTCCAAGAGACAGCCACCCACCAAGTGACAGTAAAATTTTAACTTCTACAGGTCCCATTATGGCCTTCAACAATGAACCACAGTCATTTTGACCATGTTTGACTAGTGAAATGACCATTTCCCAGGCCTATTTTGACGGTGTGTGGCTACCATGGTAACATATTTTTTTTTATTTTCATGTTATAACCTTACATATATGCTAAGGTAAGTTTTTTTTCAAAAGACGATGAAAGTTGGAATTCTTGCATTTCCAGCCCCCTATATAGATATTTAAGTGCTTACAGAGAATTGGTGTTAAGGTTTTAATGAGTATGTAAACAATAATGTTCCAGAACCATGTCCTCTTCCTTACAAATAATATCCATTTTCCGTAAAACAGAAGAGTTTATCTATTTATATAAGGAAAATGAGTTTATTACGGATGTAAATCATAACAAAAATCAAGGACTTTTTATTAAATTATTTCAGGTTTAGGGAATTCTGACCGTAATTTACCACATGATTATAAAAAAATACCAAGATTTTCTAGTAGAGCCTTACATAATAATACTAGTATCAGAAAAGATCGGTTAACTTTGCAAAATACTATAAATTTGAAGTAAATCTTTTGATAGTTAAAACAGGTTTACAGATATATTTTTACTCAGAAACATTATAATTTTTAGAATCAATACAGGAAATCACTATTTGATGTCTATTCACCTCACAAAGATATTGTCTGCAGTGAAAGATGGGCAGCAAGCATGTTGTGATACCATCTATTCTCGTAGTGGTATTAATCATATGTGGAT
>JAULBM010016917.1:0-11484 GCA_032357055.1 Geukensia granosissima | reverse complement strand
TCTGTTACCATACAGTAACAGCTGATACAGCTCTGATTATCATGGACAATAGTAATGTAAACTTCAGTCTGTTACCAAATCTTTGACTGTTTATTTTATTTTTACAGGTTGTACTGTTATGTGTAGTGACAAGAAGTGGTCAGGTTGTAATATTTGAACACACATTAAATGGGTAAGTATTTTATTTATTAGAAATCATGTTAGATTGCCCTGGGCAGTTCTAATAAGACACTCTATTTCACACATATTAATATTTATATTATGCTCCACTCAGGAAAAAACAGAATTTCTTCCACTTGTGGAAGATATTCCAGATCTTCTGTATGCACTTTTTTAAGAACCTTTAAATTAATGCTACTTGTTGATTATGTATCATGATTGTCTTTAATTACAAATTGCTAAAATGGTGCATTCATAGATAGCTGATACATATGTTTATTACAGGAAGTTGAAAAAACCACTGAAGCCAAAGATGTTATTACAGGTAACAACACCTGGTAATAAGGAGTTAACACCAACACCAATACCTATACTAGCTGCTCAGATAACTGATCATGAAATTCTGATTGTACATGGAAACTTTATTAAACCTACATTTGAAAAAGTGGTAAGTTCTTACAGATTAATAATCTAGTTATTGAAAAATATATATAAAATGTTTACTGTGCATTCTCAAAAGTAGTTAAGGTATCAGACTTTCTTCAGTTTGTGAGTAGTCAGCTGAATTAACCCATCAATAAATTCCTTCAAAAAAACATTTATTACTGTAAAAAATTCCACGATATTCATTTCTTGAATAATAACTTTACTATAATCCTGTCGAGATAAGTTTTATGCAAAAGTTTAAAAAAAATAAAATTATGCTGATTTGTAATTTTACATATTAAATATTATTTCTAGGACTGTCTTGTTATTACTGCAGAATTAAGATATTTAGATTATATTATTTTTAGCCATATAACCCAGCTGATCCAGTACAATGTTTAATACGAGAAGATCCAAGAAAGATGTCATTACAAACAGACAGATCTGTGTCAAAGGTAAACAATATTTTACTCAGCAAGTAATGATTCAAATTAATCTTAAAGTTTGTCTTGTTTTGTCTTTTCCAAACATAAATTGCATTTAGTGAAGACACATTTTGCATGCCACTGAAACTAGGATCTGTCTTTTTAATACAGTTAGCTGAACTTAAACCTAGATCGACATGGACTTTGCCATTATTCTCCTGTATCCATAGTGAGCTATGCTCATAGTATTAATCTCAATTTACACTGAGTGAAGGGAAGAGTTATGCATTTGTTCAGGCAAAACACCAGAATCTTGTATTCTTTCTGTTCTCCATGACTGATGAGCCACATGCATATCTTACAGTTATTGAGGTATACAGTGTTGAAAAATGGCCAAGACCTGAATTTTAAAACTTTTTTTATTTCTCATCTCATTTTGATTCCTTATGAAAATACATAAAAAGGAAACCTAAAGCAATTTTTTTGTAGTATTCACCGTTGAAAAAGGTGAAAGGCTATTTTGTAGGAGATGAGAAATTTTTCATCCTATTTGATGAGTCATTGATCCAGCCATATTGACTTTTTAATGTCCAAAGCAAAACACTGAAATACACTCGCCCAAGTGTTTCAGATGTCAATGTGCTGTTCATATACATAATAAATGCAGATACAATTGACAGGGTTATTGGACTATGCAGGTTTAATTTGTTACAAATCTTGTTTCATTTGCTCCAGATAAAGACCCCAGATGTGTCTAAAGATTCTACGGTGTTGGTGCCAGGACTAATGGCTCCAAGTGGTCCTTCACAAGAACCTGGAAAGAGAACTAAGAGAAAACCATCTGTAACTGATGTAAGTTTTTCAGATTATTTAATTTAACCATGAAGTAGGTAAATTTTTAAAATGTCTCTGAGGGTGGCCTATCTTTGGAAACAGGCTATTGGTTTCTAACATCTAATGGGGCCTCTGTTGGTTTGTTTGGAATAACTTAATACATGTCCACCCCACAAGTAGCCATGCTAAAGAAATCCTTTCTCATGTTTTTTGTCTCGCCTGTGACTTTTAATTTGGCGAAGTGAGACATAGGTTTTAATCTCCCACAGCTTAAACTTATTTCTAAACTTTTTATTTCTGAAACTGTTTTACCCAGGTGAACCAAATTCATGATAAACTTGCAGACCAGTCATACATCATTTTACCTCATTGTCATGGTTCAAAAAATTGAATCTTGTGGGGTACTTGCCAGTCTGCCTTGTCAATTAACCTTGACCTCATTTCACAGTCAAGTGACCTAGTTAAGTTTTCGTTATTGTGTCTTTTTTCAGTCACCAAACATTATAGATCAACAATAATTGGTGTGTTCATTAATTGTGACGCCTGCATATTCATATTGTGGTTGGCCAAGTTAGACAGAAGTCAAGTCACATGACTATTAATCAGAGTAATCCCTTGTCAGTTTCCAACATATTTTACCTTAAAGATTAAAATAAATAGGTTATTGACATTTAATGTTGAAATACATTGAATTATTTTACAAGTGAGTTATTATAATGTTTTACAGATGAGCATGGAAGAAAGGTTGAATGCAATAAGTGTCGACCAGCCTGGTCACCAAACCAAACAGCCACCTCAAGCTGATACATTAGCCAGGCTTCTAACCCAGGGCTTACAGTCTCAAGACAAAAAAATATTAAATGTAAGTTACCATAGCAACAAACCAGACTTTTAATGGAGGGCTGACAATCTCATGACAAAACATATTAGGTGAAAGTAACCATAACAACCACCCAAAGCCGGTATATTAGCCAAACTTTTAACGCAGGGCTTACAGTCTCAGGACAAAAAAAAATTAGATGTAAGTAACCATAGCAACTGCATTGCATACATAAGCCAGACTTTTAAAGCAGGGCTTACAATTTCATGACAAAAAAACATTAGATGTAAGGACTCATTTATACATGGTCGCACGATTGTCATAAAACATCTTGCGACTGTTGTGCGAAGATCGCATGACTACCGCACAATGTCACAATATTTTCACTGGGATTTAAATTTTAACAAACCACGACAAGTATAAACAACCAGGGATTTTCGCGCGATGATCGCTTTTGAAGTGTTATTGAGCCCTATGTAACCATAACAACTACCTCAAGCCAATACATAACCCAGACTGTTAATGCATGGCTTACAGTCTCAGGACAAAAAAATAAAAGTAACCATAGCAACTGCCACAATCCAATACATTAGCCAGATTATTAACACTGGGCTTGCAGAGTAGAGACAAAAAAAATATTATAAGTAACTACAATAAATTTGGTTAAAAAACAAGTGCATTGAGGTGAGCAGTCAATGTTATTGTTCTAAAAATACCATGGCTTATAATAAGAGCTTTTTACTTAATCCAGCTCAACTTTTTAGATGGCTGTCTCATGTATATTTATTCCACAGCTATTGCTATGGTTACAATGAGGTTGGACTGCTGACAGTTAATTATAACATACATACACTTAGTGCGACCAAAAAATTTACAAGTTGGATTTCCTGTTAAATATAGGCAGATAAAGAATTACCTTTACTACCTGTAATTGTAGAATGTACTAAGTCAGTCTTCAGAGAATGTTATACACAATACAGTACGGAAGTTACCAATCCAAGCTATCGTTCCCTTCGTACAAGAATTGTCAACCAGGATGCATCAGCATGCTCAGACGTAAGATATTAATCTGTTATGAGAATATACAGTATCAGATTTTTGTATGAAAGAAATTTTTTTCAGTTCTGTTAGGATCATGTAGCATCTGCAATCAACAAATACAGCTAATGAACATCAGAGTTAAAAAAAGAAAAAAAATCAAATTTCGATATTTTATGGGTTTTTTTTCCAGAAAAATGTAACCAATAAAAAGTAAATATTTGGTCTAAATGTCAAGAAGATAGAACAACATCTCACCATTCAGATATCATGTGGTTGGTAAATTATAGACACTTGTTGTATTTAGGACTTCTGACATCACTCCATTCAGATATCATGTGGTTGGTAAATTATTGACACTTTTTGTATTTATGACTATTTTCTTTCTATTACAGATCTTCACAGAATTTGAAGTGGATAAAAGCTTTGTTGACAATTCATACATCATACCTGATGACAGTATGTAACATTATTTTAGACTTATCCAGTATAATTTGGTGTTATGGTATCATTAACTGTATGACAACAACTATCCGTGTTTTGTCAAATTTGCTTCTGTGGGTGCCTGGAGTTTTCCCTTAGGGCCTTCCTGGATCTATTTTATAATAGGACACTTTTCCATGAGGACCTTCCTGTGTCAGTGTCTATGTTATAATTGGACACTTTTCCATGAGGACCTTCCTAGGTCAGGGTATAAGGTATAATTGGACACATTTCCATGGTGGCCTTCCTGGGTCTATGTTATGAATGGACATAATTAAACTATTGAAGCACTGGCTTCTCTAGTATAGATATTTACTTGGTTCTTCCCTGTGCTCTATGGTTCTTAGTACAAAAATTGGTCCATTCCTTTTAAAAACTCATGCATGTCTACACTCAAAATCTCAAATACCTTGCATTTATATTAGAAAAATCACCCAGTTATGATCATTTACACACCTAAGAAATATTTTAAGAAAAAATTGTGTGGATTTTAAAAAAAATGTTTCTAGGCAAAATAAGGCCCTTACATCACCTACTCCTTTCCTATTTCCCAGAACAACCTGAACATGAAATTGCATTGTTACATTTGTATTGCAGTTTCCAGATATGGTTGACAACTTGAGTTCTCTGTACCAGATGATGGATTCTAGAACAGTCATGTTTAACAAGTTGTCAAGGTTACAAGGCAAATTGGATCTGGTTTTATCACAGGTAAGAAAAACTATTTAAAATATAACCTTTTTGTAGAAAACTTAAAAAACTCTACTGTGAATTATTTTGTGCAGTCCAGAACATGCAGGACATGTTCTGATGAACAGTGTTTGTGGTTACAACAATTGTTGAGTGGAATTCAAGATGGCAAAACTAACAAAAGTTAAATATGCTTGATTTTTTGGAAATAAAAAAAAATTCAGTTTCAAGTATGCTTGAAGTAACATCCTTTGATTGTCTCTGAAATAATATCTCATCTCGCACAGTATTTTTTCTGTGAAAACGGCAAAAATAAAGAGTCAACCATATTTCTTGTCCAGTTTGTTCTAAAGCATTTCATTGAACTACTGCATATGAAATGTTCGGAACTGTCCAAAGAAATATGCCTCTAGATTCAACAATATGCTGTTTTGTATGAGATGGAGTGTGATCTCTTTGATATTGACCCATATCTTCACTTTTTTATATTAACACAGTTAAAGTTTTGTTAAGTACCACGATACTTACCCCTTATTAAATCTGTTTTAGTTGGCAGTTTGGATACTTATCCCTCAGGAAATCCTTTTAGATATGTATTTGGCACTCAAAGAATCTGTTTTAGTTTGCAGTTTTCAGTTTTATTTTTAATGAAACCGTACCAAGAGTTATCCATTTGATGGCTATATGATCATTTTTTTTGTGTGCATGTAGTTACATTACTTACAGAGCTCTAACACAGCAGTATTTGACATACGGAGCTCTAACACAGCAGTATTTGACATACGGAGCTCTAACACAGCAGTATTTGACATACAGTAATGCTGTACAAGTACAATCTAATCTGTTGCTTATTTTATAACCTTACATCATGTACATACTCTGTCATTTTAACAAGTTTTGACGTCTTTCCAGATCACTGCCCAGGACCAACCTGAAGTGGAAGGAGCCTCATCAGAGCAGCCATTATTAATGTACCAAGAAGGTGAGTTGATATTTTAATTTCTACTAATGTTTTTATGGATAAATTTTCAGGCCTGCAATAAGTATGACATGTGTTTCTTTGTTTAACTATAAATAGTTCAAATCAGATTTTAAGCTTACCACAGGAAGTGAGGGGGCTTATGTAATACTTTGAGCATTGGCTTAAGCCTCTCAGGTAGGTTAAAATCCATTTGGATGAATGGTTTTTATATTTTAGGGTGGTTGGTTTTATTTATAAGAAGAGATTTTAACTGCCAAAAATTTAATTAAAAAATATGAAATTAATTAATTAGTTGAAGGAAGGGAGGTTAAGAACTCCCTCCCTACTCACCCACATCATTTTTGATGGAATTTTAATGTGGAGCATTCTTTTGTGGGTCTTTTGTAAAGATGTTGTCGAAAGTCTTAAAACAGACGGCTGCTATAGGTGACTGATCCCGGCTTAGACCTTTGAGGCTTTAGGTGTGGAATATCCCTGCCTCTCCGCTTTTGAAAAATTGATTTGTTTTCATTCTAGATTCATCTGATGAAGATTTTGGTCTGGATGATTTTGCTCCTACACAGTCAGACACAGAGGTAAAAACAATATATTTCCGTAAATAATAAAATCTGAACATGAATTGTCCTAGAAAATTCACTACGAACAACATTGCTAAGTTATGCATTAAAAAACCCAGTCATTACCTTTATTTTTTCACACCACATTTACGATTCTTATTTTTCAACAGCCTGTTTTTTCTATATTTTATTCTGCAAAATTTTGTGATAATGATAAAAAAGCATTAACTTATTGTTTCCTGTAGAGGTGTTTCAGGAATAGTTGTCACCAATTTGTAAATGTCAAAACAGCTATCTCATTCAAAATATGTTGATGCTGTAAAAGTTTTGGTCCAATTTTGGCAGAAATTTTCATTCCTGTTTTCTTGTATATCTTTTGCAAAAATATATTGAAAATTAAAACCTCACAAAAATGTAACTTCTTGACTGTATAGATCTATTTTGGATGTTTGATTGATAGATCAGAATTAATATCAGTTTATTGTGTAATTACAGAACAATTTCAACCATATTTGGGATTTTTTGTTTGAAGTCTAGAAGTTTTTTCAGTTTGATTGTGTAATTACAGGACAATTTTGACATTTTTGATGATAAAGATGAATCATTAAAGATCTCCAACAATGAAGAGAACAGTGATGATTCATCTGCTGAAAATGAAGAGGAAATGGAAGATTCTCCACAAGTAAATGGCAAAGAAATGGGGGATTCTTCTGAAGAAAATGATGAAGAAGACATGGAGTCGGATTGAATATAATGACATAACAATAAACGGTGCAATACTAAAAGCTGCCCCCAGCTGATCGACCGTGACCCGAGCAGATGTCCAAGTCGTAAGAAAGGGTGCTTGTCCTCGACTGTTTCTTAAATAAGTATGATAAGAACAGTTACAATGGACAACAATTTTGTCAACTTATAGTTTGACATTTGATTGGACCAGGTTTAGAATAGCAATTCCCAGTATCACATACTGGAACAATTTTGACAGGTTTAAGTGCTTGCTGTAAACTGCAATTCTAATATGAAGTTTGTTAAATGTGTGATTATATTGTGCTAACTTTCCGTGACTTTCATGTGAAGTTTTCATCATGATTGTTGATTTATCGGCACTTTTTCATGTGCGGTTGTCATTTTATATATATTGAAAAAACATATAGCATTTGATTGTTTTATATGGAAAAGGTGCATTTTATTCAAGAATTTTTTTAATATGTTCTTTTTAGGCATTTTTGTAAGTGTTTGAGTTGTCTATTTTTTCAAATTTTACAATGCTAATGAACATATTTTATTAAAATTTATTAATAATTACTATTTAAGAATTAAAAACAAATTATGTTTGTGGAATTTAAAAAAAAATATTGATTAAAAATTCTATAGACATCAATTATGAAAACTACACAGGGGGGCTGTAACCTCCAGCAATGATTAAAATGACTCGAGTTGTATTGGATTTAAGTTTTTAAAAAGGAATCACAACCTTTATTATTGGTACATTTAAATATATTGGGTTATCTCCCATTAAACAATATTTGCATCACTTGGCAGATTTAATTCATGTTTTGGAAAGCTCATGAAATCTACTTGGACTGTCTTACCTAGCTAGCATTAAGTAATGTTGCCAGATTTAGGCTAATTGCTGGTTTGCAACTCACAACTAAAAATGAATGTTTGGCCTTTTCTAGCTTTAATACTATCATTTTGTTTACTAACAAAGGTCAAAGTAAAAAATAGTCTTGTTCAGTGTGTGTTTTTCTATATCTCCAATTATTTTTATTTCATTTGGCCATCAAAGCTAAAGCATTAAAGGTTTTTAAGCTATAACTTTTATTTAATTGGTTGAAATCAATTGCACAAACTTAAATTATTCATTACATTACTAAAAACTTCAAAATAAAATCAAATTCTGGAGTGAAACATGTCCACATCAAGAAAATTTTAAAAGTGACACCATAGAAGATATGCTTGTTTTCCTTATCTTCTAAGAAATGGGTGTAGATGGTTTTTGAAGCCAGACAGGTATTACTCCCTGGTGGTGGCAGCATAAACTAAGACCAATCTGTTTGACCCAGGTTAACCAAATTTGGTATGCAGATAGTTCATGATACGAACTTGCCAACCAGTCATATCTTAATTGACCTTGACTTTATTTTGATGGTTCAAAAATTTTGCAAACAAAAATTAATCTGTGGCTAAATTTTACATTCTTCAAGTTAATTTCACAAGTTAATTTCACAACTTGTTTCCGTCCTGAATATGCATGAAATATTTGCCACTGGATGTTAAACAACAATCAATCAATCAATAATTTCACAACTAATGTTAAACCTAGACCCATCATATTTGGTCTGTGATTAGATGTTGGTAAGTACTTCCCAGTCTGCTGTATGTCATCTGAGCTTAACCTTATTTTCATGGTTGAGAGACTTTGCAAAATTTTTACACATGAGTCCATTTCTAATCGGTCATACCTAGACCCATTTTCTTTAGACTGTAGTTAAATCTTAGTGGGTACTGGTCAGTCTCTTAAATGCCACTTGACCATGACCTCATTTTCATTGATGAGTGACTTGGTAAATTTTGCAAGTTTTTAAATTCAAGTCCATTCTTATCATTTGACCTTGACCTCATTTTCATGATCTAATGACTTGTGTCAAATTCTCTCGCTTAGGACAGTATCACAGAACAGACCAAAAATTTTTGGTGTGGTTATTCATTCTTATTTGTTCATGTCAGTCTTTCATATGATATGGTTCCTTGGCCTCATGTAATGGTCCAGTGACTTGATCATGCCTATGTTCTTTTCTCAGCAGCTACATGTCAGGTCGATGGAAATTGACATGATACTTTATATTTGTTATGATAATTATTGTTTAGGGCAAAATGTGTCTCATTTATCTGATTGTTGGGTCAAGTTTTTGTGCCTCGATGCACATTTGTTGATCAGCTGTTCAATTTGTAAGAAAGACATTTCTGTGTCCACACTTGTATTTAAAATGTACTACATTGTATAAATTCATGTTGCTAGTTTGTATGCTTGTCTTTAAAATCATGTATATATTTCTTATATATTTCTGAAATTTTAAATTGGTTTAATGAGTTATATGTCATAATTTTAACTATTTTGAAGTTTATACATTAATTTTGTACAAGGCAACTATAATTTATTTCATAAAAATTATTTTAGTTTATTTAATAAAATTATCATGTTAACCATTGGAACAGCTTAAAACTTAAAGAGCTCAGGTTATTTTCATACTTTTATCCAACGTTCACTAAGTGTTCTATAAGTGATCTGACTGCCTCCGTGGTTTAATTGTTAGTGTGTGGAAGGTCATGGGTTAAATTCCCAGCCAGGTCAAACCAAAGACATTAAAATTGGTATTTGCTGCTTCTGCACTAAGCCCACAGCATTTAGGTGTAAAAGCAAAGAGTGGTCAGAATAATGTGTCTGGGTAAAGTGACATGTCTTCCTGCAGACTGCTTTTGTGAGCTAGCATGTTAAAAATACAGCTCAGCATGTCGGCCTAGTACAAAGCAGGGTGCATTCATCATCATTCATTAAAATGCTCTCGTCCTGAATATGCACTGGACGTTAAGCAATATTCAATCAATCATTTAATGATCTTGTGAAATTAGTGGTATTTACAGATTGCAATTTTTGTGAAACCAATTACCAATTGTATGCTTTCTGTGAATAATAGCATTTAATTGGTATAATTTTGAAATGGAAATATGTCTGCCAAAGTAAAGAAATTTGAAATGCTGGCAAATATTTTTGTTTTACAGTACTTAGAATTGAAATTACAATCCATTCTTTTTTACAAAAATGAAATAATGACAATAAGACAATTTTTGCCTATTTGACCATAATTTTGCTATTTAAGATTATTTATGGAATTTAGTTAGAGAAAAACAAATCACCATCAAGGGTTGGTTGGTAAAGCAGTCTAGGTAGTTCATTTAAAATTCCTTTGCAGAATATTGTAGCCTATTACCTATATTGTGGGAGTTAACTTTGTCACTCGACTCATATGACAGGTTTGTCAATTACCTACTAAGTGAATTCTTCCACCAATAATACCATCATCTGACTGAAATATTCTTCGTAAAAACTTTGATCGAACCAAAAATTTTATTAGATATGGTGCTATGGTTATATATTTTGTAAAACATTGATTTAATTTATCTCTAGAATGGATGATTTATTATTGAAAAAAAATAATGATGGTTGATAAATTAAGGGGAAATAACTCCAAGTTTTCTGTCAACAACAGGTTTCCTACATGGTTCAATGACCAATACGTATTAATCAAAAGGAACACATTAAAATTGCCAATGTGGGTTTAAAATCTCGCATAATATTTACACCTCAGTGGTAGATAACTTCATTTTCAAACTTGCACGTGGATATCAGTTGTGTTTTACATGGAACAGCTTGTAGAGACTTTAAGATTCTTAAGTAAATCAACTCATTCATGTTGAGTATGGCGTTGCTCCATATTATAGAATGGTGGTTAATGATGTATTTGACCAAGAAGATTGTCTGTTTAGTCCATACTATTGACCAGGTACAAAATGAAGTTTGATTTATCATACACAAAGCATCAGCTTAATAAAGTATGATCTTGTAATATATGTATAATTGTAAAAAAAATATGATTAAATCTTTTCAGCCAATATTTTGTGAAAAATACACAGCTAATTTCATTGAAATTTCTGTAGCTTCGAGTTTTTAATAATATGAAATAAGTGGAATTAAAATATGAGCACAGCTGTTGATCCTCTTATCAGAAACATTTTCTAAAACAGAATTCCCAACCTATCCCTTTAGAAATATATGGGTGAATTCTTATCGTGAATTGTAGACTGTTTTTGGTAATGCAAGCTTTTATACATATGTGTGTGATGGTTATATATTTGCTACACAGTAACTAGTATATTTATATGACCGCAAAAATTTGCGGTCGTATTATGTTATGGCGTTGTCGTCGGCGTATTGTCTGTGGACACATAGGTTTCCGCAACTTATCTTTTGATGGGGTGAACCGATTCTTTTGATATTTTGATACATTG
>JAULBM010016907.1:313-11485 GCA_032357055.1 Geukensia granosissima | reverse complement strand
TTACAGCTTCTGTTATGGTATGGACTCTGGTTCATTGTTGAAGGCCATAATGGGACCTGTAGAAGTTAAAATTCAACGGTCACTTGGTGGGTGGCTGTCTCATGGACAATCATGCCACATCTCATATTTTTATACAATATATAAATTTATATCGAATTGTGTGCATATCACATCAGCAGACTCTGGTGTTTACAACATACATCATATATTATCTATAGACCATCCGCTTGATTGTAGATTGGCGTTTCAAAATGAAGTTGTATATTTTTAATTAGGGGGGGGGTATCACAAAACATTATAATACAGAAATGTGACCACACTTTAGTTTTACGACAAGTTGCGAACGTTGCCTGAGAGGTTTATCAACAAGTAAAAGTTAAATTTAGCTATATATATATAGTCGATCGGTACATTAAATTTGAAAAAAGCTCGTGTCGGTTCCTCTTTTACTAGGTTTTTTTGGCACAAAGAGAAAACATAAAATCTATCGCCATTGAAAGTACAAAAAGAAATCACCGACATCCGAGGGTAGTATTTCCGTTTATGTATATCTTTCCTTGGGGTGGAGTTTAGAAGGACAGTTGTTAATTTTTATTTTTTTATGGAGGGAAGGGGTAAGGTCGGACAAGACAAAAACTAGTTATTTCACTTTCAGAAGTGTGACACAAATGTGCGCTTAAAACATGTAAAAAATCACCGTTTTTACCCAAATTAGATTGTGCAACAATAGTAAAATATTTGCTGGAGAAAACCATATTGAAAATCTATAAAATGACAAGAATCAGAGAAAAAATGATTCACGTGGGTGTTTTTGTTGAAACTGCAAGTGGTTATCTCTAGGAGCAACGAAGGATGCATTTTTTTGGCATTTGCCATGAAGAGATTGCCACGCGATCTGAATCAACCATTCATCTGATTGAATCAACAATCTTTGATGTCGTATCGCGTAAACCAGTACAGCGTTTATCGGAATTTGTCAATTTTTCTCATATTTAATGAAAAAAGTCAACGAGAGTCTGACATTCAAAAGACATTTCAAAATTTATTGTTGTAGAACTTTAAATGGAAATACAGGATTACCTTCAACTTTCGATGGTACAACGTTTGCAGGGAAAGGATGGGACACTAATTTACAACAACTGTAAGTAAGAAAGAAAATTTAAGAATTATGTGGCAACTATGTACACAAGGTATCTGAAAGAGCAATCATAGGTAAAATTTATTGGTTTCTGATTTTTGATCAAAAAAGTTTTAAAAAATAATCTAAAACTGTAACAGGACAATTTTTATCGCTTTAAATTATATCCACCTTCTTGACTAAGGCTCCTTTAACACTGTATTTCCTACTAATAATTTTTAAAGAATCAAATGAATTCTAGAGTGCGTAAAAACTGCTTCAACGGCATATATAAAAACTACACGGATCAAATAAAAATGCAAAATTTGTTAAGTAGAAAAACCGTGATTTTATATTTCAAAATTAAATGCCCATTGAAAGAATCTTCTTTTATAAATCCACTTCTTTCAGTTTTAACGTGATCTCATAGTTCGTAATGGTGTAATCTATAAATACTTACTATCTAACTTCTTATTTGTTTTTATAGACGTATTAACAGCGTCGGACTTGAAACAATTGACTCCAATGGTTTAACAGGGTTGAGTGCTTTGCGGCTGCTGTAAGTACATTTCCGGTGTTGTCAATTCAATATACTCGTCATGGTATGTTTTACATATTTGAAAAGAACATGTATGATGTAATTGACATGAAAACAAGTTGCATGTTTGCACAAACATGAGGAATTTGTTGTACTTGACATGGAATAAACAATTTAGCTTTGTTCGAAAACAGAACAAGGCACGCATTTCTCTGTTCTTGATTTATAACAGCACTGAAATAAACGGCCGGTGGGTGTTAGCCAAATGGTTGAACTTAACGGTCACAGGTTACCCGCACGGTTTCGGTAATTTTCGACTCGCTCACACTGAGTGTAACGTACGTTATAGTTTCACTTTTCAATGGATCGTTTTAAAATCTCTAATAATTATAAACTCCTGAAGACTGCAGGTTTTAAAATTTTATATTTTCTTTTAAACTCTGAAAAAATCCAGTTTGTAAATAGATGTGCTTCTCATTAAACACTTGGCTTGATTTATAATCGAACATCTGAATTTATTTTTACAGAGACATCAGCAGTAATAATGCTCTCACAACAATATCTACAAATGCGCTTACACCCGTCCCGAGTTTACAAACAATGTAAGTACACACGAGAGTCAGATATATATGTAAGTACATATTACATGTAAAGTAGTCTGAAAGTTTTTTACTGGATATAATTTGGTAAACAACGGATGTCATCGCACCAATCAGTAATTTGCACATGAAATAAACCGCCTCGATAGTGTAATGGTTAGCGTTCTCGATGGTATGGGTTCAATCCTCCAGCGGGTCAAAACAGAGACATTCAAACTGGCATTTGATGCTTTACTACCAAGCAAATAGAATTTTTTTAGTCGGAGCAAGCGTTAGAATGATGTGTATGGGTTCAGAGGTATGTCTGTCTGAGGACTGTTGTTTTCCGTTAGCTACCACCTAAAATTACGGTTCAGCGTGACAAAGTACAAAGCAGGGATCACTCTCATTATTCATTAATTTACTCTCGTTCTGAATATGCATGAAATATTTGTCGCTGGACTTTAAGCCACAACCAATCAATCAACACACGATTTAAGTAATAAAATGATACAAAATATATATCTTCTTACAATAAACATTGCATACTTAGTACACTCGCAACGGTCGAATATTTTTATACGATGAAAGTATTTGCACTGTACCAAAAATATTCAAGTCGGAAGTTTGGGCACATGTAAGTACCGGATATCATTAAAAAATAAAACAACGTTCTTCTTCTGTTCAGAAGCTTACACCTTACTTGGTGATAATAGTAAACTATATCCTACTGTAGTGAGAAGTTTACACTCAAAGTGAGTAATTGAACCAGTCATTTGTTTTACTTATTAAAAAAAATACCCCAGAACCAACAGAATACGACAGTAAATACGCCAAACAGTGTAAATACAGTATCTTTTGATTTGACAAAGACATCAGTGGCGGATCCAGACTTTTAAAAAAGAGGGGCCACTTTTTGTGGTCCTCTTGATTCATCAATTTTCTCCATTTCTTATTTATCCCAAACTTATCATTTTTTTATCATTTTTGTGTTTCAATGGGGGGAGGGGGCTTCTGGATCCGCCCCTGGACATGTTCGAAAATAATTTGTTTTGAATAGAATCACATCCTGTAAAGATAGTCAAATACAGGACAGTAAAACCATAAAGTATAGCATAATTTCATTTCATTTTAGCAAGGTTCTGAAAGTTTTCTTTTTGTCACTTCAGTGCTTTAGGAAGTTCACAATTAACATGTTGTAATTGGCCAGGAGCTGCAGCAGGAACGGCCGGCATTATTGTAACAGGAACTTGTATCGACAGCACCGGAAATTCTGTTTCTGCCGATCCTTCATCCTTCAATTACGCTTCATGTATTAGTAAGTAATGATATTCCTAATAGAACAGAAAGTTGTCAGTTGTCAGAGGTTGATTAAAGAGGACCATGCCTCTCCAACAAACACATTTGTGTTGTTAAAATGTGTAAAAAAAAACAGTTTCTGGTGATCCGGCATTCTTCAATTAGCAACAAGTAATTCAATCAAAACTTCAGGTGATCACCCTTACTATGGATATTTCTTGGATCGCTTAAAGGTAATGCTTACCCTTCATGAGCACCTGATTCCACTCCTGTTATGTAAGGGAGTTCGTGGATTCCAAGCCTTTGTTCCTTTTGTTTTCGTTTTATGTTTGAGTTCGTATTAAATTTGTCTTGTCTCTTTTGACTATGCACTTTTGATATCTCACCTTGGTATTCTACACTAGACTTAGACCCCAATATCAATATTTTGGTCATAATTTGATGATGTCATTATTTTCAGTGATTAGGCCATAGTTGTGTTTTTCTTTGTTTCGCGTCCGCGTGCTTTGTAATTACTGAGTAAAAAACACATACACAAAATATTTCAGAAAATCATTGGTTGAATAATTCGGTGAAATTTTATATTGCTTTATTTATACATAAAAAAAATTGCTAATTTTAAATTACTGCATGTTTTACCTGCGTTGCCAAAGCCGGAAGCAGGTTTAGGAGTCGAGTCTCTCCGTCTGTCCATCTGTCTGTTCGTCCGTCCATCCAAATAACTCCTCTGAAACTACTGATTCGATTCCATGAAACTTGGTATGTAGATAGGACATCATATGTAGTTGTGCATATTGCCAGTAAATTTGATCCTCTGATTTTTATGGGAGTTATGCCCCTTGGAACTTAGAAAATAGTCATAAATGACCTTGTTCGTGCAACTCCTCTGAAACTACTGATCCGATTTTTATGAAACTTGGTATTTAGATAGGACATCATATGTTGTTTTGCTTATCGCCAGGAAATTTTGATTCCCTCATTTTCATGCGAGTAATGGCCCTTGAAACTTAGAAAATACTCATAAATGACCTTGTCAGCGCAACTCCTCTGAAGCTATTGATCCGATTTTTATGAAACTTGGTATGGAGATAGGACATCATATGTTGTTTTGCATATCTTTGGAAATTTTGATCCCCTCATTTTTGTGGGAGTTATGGCCCTTGAAACTTAGAAAATACTCATAAATAACCTTGTCAGCGCAACACCTCTGAAAATACCAAACCAAATTCAACGAAACTTGGTTTACAAGTAGTAGTTTCAAAAGAATGACAAGCTTATTTTTTTTTAAGTTGTTTATGTTAACAGAATTTTATTATATCAAAATTTTATAAATGATAAAGCTGCAAGCGGCGCATGTCCAGACATCATTAGGTCTCACTTGTATTTTATAAATAGTTTGTCAAAATAGATTTATTGCAAAAATAGATTAGTTTTAGCCTCTTTGGCATGTCTATTCCAAAGGCTGTGATTTTTATACTGTGTGTGTTTTTGTCCTGGCTAGCTGGTAGGTTTCAAAAATTTGTCCAGACGAAGAACAAATAAAAAACAGACACGGCCTATGTAGTTGTTACTAGTTAATAGCTGTCTTCTTCCTATTATTTTCGTAAATTTGTTTCGTATGTTTGTTTGTTTTTAATGTCACTTTACTTTTTGTATGATATATTTTGAATTTTAATGTTTTAAAAGGAAAAAGTCATTTAAAAAATAAAACGTTAAGGTTAAATTATGTGAAAAATTCTATTAATATTTAAAAACTTATTTCATTTTTCCAGCTTCTACTACTCCAACCACGTCAGTCTCTAACGGCGGATTTTTCAGTAGATTGTTTGGCAATGGAAACTTCTGGTGGATTATACCAGCCGGTGCATTACTTCTGTCAGATGGCTTTACCGGTGGATTTGGTAACGGATTACTGGCAGGAAGTGGAGGAGGTTTATTGGGAGGAAATGGATTCGGTGGTTTAGGAGGTGGTTCGTTAGGAGGGAGTGGATTCGGTGGATTAGGAGGTGGTGGGCTAGGTGGAAGTGGATTCGGCGGACTTGGAGGTGGTAGCTTGGGAGGGGGTGGATTCAGTGGGTTAGGAGGTGGTGGGCTAGGTGGAAGTGGATTCGGCGGATTAGGAGGTGGTAGCTTGGGAGGGAGTGGATTCAGTGGGTTAGGAGGTGGTGGGCTTGGTGGAAATGGATTCGGCGGACTAGGAGGTGGTAGCTTGGGTGGGAGTGGATTCAGTGGTTTAGGAGGTGGTGATTTAGGAGGTAGTGGATTCGGTGGCGGATTTGGTGCTAATGGACTAAGCAGTAGTGGACTAGGTGGTAGCGGAGGAGTAAGTGGAGGATTTGGTTCATTTGGTAGTGGTGGGGAAATTGACACAATCGGGGACGGAGGAGGACTTATTGTCAGTCCAGGTGGAAGTGTCAATCCTTTTGGAAGTGGAGAATTAGGATTTAGTTCTGGAAGTGGCACAATCGTTAGAGGACCATATGGTGCCACATTTATAGACGGTGGTTTTTCTGGAACAGGTGAAAGCTCTTTTATAGATGATGGCATACATGATGGTAGCTTTATTGATATCAATATTGACGACGCTGGTTTTAGTGGAGGAACGTTAGGCAATAGTGGTGTAAGGCGGAATTACAATGGGCAACGGTTATATTAGGGGATTTAGAATGAGAACTGTCTTAAGAGAGACACATTTGGCGACAATAGTGTTTAGTGTCGTTAAATTTGAAAATATTGGAGTCATGAGCCGTTTCAGATGGTCGTAGTATATCAAGGGACGGTGCATTATTTCAGTAACCTGGTTTCCAACGGGAAATGCTGTTAAAATTGTTGAATGTTTTAAATAAATATATTTTTTAAAAGCAAGTTATTTTTTGAAAATTACTATACATGACAATTTCATAAATTATTCAGTTTGAGGATTACTAATTTGTCATGCCTGACTGTACTATGCTTACCTTGGCTATTGACAGAGGTTAAACCGACAAACCGGCTACTTTCAATTCTGTGGTCTTTCCGTTAACTGTATGGTTTGCTCCGATCTTTTGATCATTGTGAAAGTAACAACACTACTCTTGTTTCTCAACATCTTCAAATTGATCTAATAAATCAAAAGAAGAACAAGAGATCATGATTCATCAAGTTATATGCCTTAAAAATTCAATATGGCGGACAATATTCCCGCGCAAAGATTAACTGTTGGTAAACATGACAAATCTTAAAAGGCATATATCTTTGGATATAGTGAATTGCAATGAAATTCAAGAAAATATGATAACAAATTATAAATTCTAAAAAAAGAAAATGCTTTTAACTTAAGCAAATGATAAAAGTCACTACCAGAAGACATGATATGGTGACGGATATTTAATAAATGTAGGAAAAAAATACTGTAGAAGTTCAAATTCTACTGTCATTTTTTTACATTCCTAAAGGTTATTAAACAGTTTTTATGGCTCACAGCAATTTGATAGTCCTGATAAGACCCTCAATGATGATTCAAAAAGCCAAAAACAACCTCAAGGTCACCACCAGTTTTAATATTGACCGCAAGTTTAAATGAATAATAGCATATATGTGAATTATCTATTACATACGTCGACACGTGTTTTATTTGTCGTAATTCAGGAATATACTTTTCTTGATAACTTGATCGATATCAGTGCATATATCGTGGATGTAACAAGCTATCACTAAAGTACTAAACGGAAGGAAATGTGGTAGAAAATTAAGTATTTGTCGGGGTTAAACCACTTTGTGAGCGCTTAAACCTCCCCCTTACCTGGGACAAAACAGCAATGAAAACACAAGATAAAAATTGATTAAAATGGATTCATCACTTGGGATTGATACTAAAACCAACAACGAATACAATTAAAACATATACCTGATACAATAAAAGTATCTCACAGTTACTATCTGCTAGTTCAAAATACAAAAGAAACCGATCAGAAAAACAAGTTTTCTTTTACTGCGATGTCAATAAAAACACGACCAACTGGATTTAGTGTTTAAATGTCAAAAAAGGAATTCAAAGATACCAAAGGAGCAGACAGAAATATTTAAGTCGAAAGACAGACAAGACCATAGCCAACAAAATGAAACGAAATACAATATAGAACACACAACACTTTACTAAAAACTAAAGCTTTAGTAAAAAGAACCCTACAAAAACAAGATTGAGTTCAGGTGCTCCGGAAGGGTAAGCAACTTCTGCTTCACTTGTGGCACCCGTCGTGTTACTCAGTAGACAAAGCCTGAATTTAGTCACAATCGATGTCACTCAGTAGACAAAGCCGGTGTATAGTCACAATCGATGTTAATCACAACCGGTACAGGAAAGGATTTGTAGACAGTGGGGCGATATCAATTGTCATTTGTGGAATCGATATTTCGTACCGGTCAACCAAATCATGATGGTTACCAAAATATTTCGAAAGTGATGACACTTTTCTTTCCCCGAGAAACCCTAGGCTCAGTAGTTTTTTTGTCAGCTGCAACACTCTATCAATACAATCCTTCCAACTGAGAAAAAGAAGTCAAATAAAACATGGGTTGTGCAAATGCCAATGCAAAAAGACTAGAGGTAGAATATGTTATAACAAATATAAACTATTTAGTTCAGTATTATGACAGTCTCCGTATTGTCCATTATTCAAGTCGTTATAAGTTAGGCTTGGCGATGATAAAGATCATCGACAGATTGACGGAGTTCCTTTGAGCACCAACTGTGCTTCTTTAACTGCAGACTTACTTTTACTTTTATGAATCCCACTTTACTACTAAACTCCACAAGGATCCTTTCAAATCTGATTAAAATAATTGATCTAATCTAAATCTAATCTAGATCGATTTCTTGACATCTTGAATGTATCTTTGCAGTTCATAACCCGGATTCTCAAAACCAACCCGAATAATTTAGCTGTTATATTACGCTTGCTATCGGTCGCTCCATTCTAAGGAGGAGAAAATCAGATATAGAGAGGGCATGAATTATTCGAGTTAACCCCAAATACACTGCTTAAAATCCCAGAGAATAAAGCAGGACAGTAGCTGTTATTTTCAGCATTTAAATGTTTCTGTAACACCAGGTAAAATCAAAACAAAAATTAGCAATTGACAATTTCTTGTTCTGAATGGTAGATTTTCCCTTCCTTGGCGATGATTTAATATGTGTTTTACATTGTTTATCTATTTTACAGATTATTGTTACATTTGAATTAATAATATTTTGTTTTGGGGACCTCCAACAGCTTATGATGTAGATATTGTAAATTATTGAAGGTCTCAGGACAACGTTTAGATTTTTTCTAATTTATGCGTATTGGAGGGCTGTCTCACAGACAATTATACCACATCTGCTTTTTCCATATAAACCTAGAGAAGCGAGCTCTTTATGGTATAATCATGGTTTAAATGAATGATTATTGTATCATATTTTATGGCAAAAATTTTGGTCAATATTTTGGTCAATCGAAAATCGTAAATACAAAATCAAACAATGACTTGTCGAAATGGACAAGACCCTACTGCGGAGATCAATTCTTTGCTCGCTTATTAAGGTTCACCTTTCTCATATCACACATAAGAAAAACAACTAGAGAATGGTCTGGACCTTTGACTGATATTAAAGTATTTAAGGTAACCTGTAGAAGTTTTGGGTTGTTTTGGGTTGTTTTTTGGGGAGGGGATGGCTGTTTCATAGACAGTCATACCATATATTCTATTTCTGTATATGGCCTGTATGAACGGAAGCATTAATTGCAAAAAGCATTTCAAAAGCACCATATTTATGCAACATTGGTAAATAGTAAGTTTGGTCCAAGCTTAGTGTATGTTTTGTTAATATGACAAAGGTGAAATGTGTTTTCTCCGGCGTTCTCGGATTTAACAGTCCGTAAGACCCGAGTACTTACCTATCCATAATCTTGAATGTAAACAACATTGTTTGTGACGTTTTAGGGACTCATCTAGGGGATATATTGACGAAAGTTTTTTTCATCACAGTTTGCTAGAATAGGGCCCTGTTCACCATATAAATGTAAATCCGGATTAACTCAGGTAAATACGGATTAAGTAACTATAGGTTTTATGTAATCCGGATTAAATGTTACATGTAAACTGGTTTAGGTTCATCTGGATTAAGAACAGGACCTTGGCATTCATTTCTACGACATTTTTCTACCGTAAAGAGCTCACATATATACTCACTTTTAACGTTTTGTCATATATGATAGGCTATCATACGACTCAATAAGACTTTTTCACGTTATTAGAAGAGATAGTACGCATATTTCTATTTTAGGAAAAATAAGAAAATTTGACAGTGTATACGTAATGTGTTCAATAATAACTGGGTACATTTGAGCGGGGCTAAGAGGAAGAGAAAGAAAACCAGAAGGTCAGACAATTATGGTAAATGGTCTTTGTTTGATTTCCAATGGCAATCATTTTTTAAGAATCTTAAGAATCTGTTCCTTTGTCATTGACACTTCCATATTGCAAAACAGAATGTAAAGTAACTGTTGTGTCTCCCTAAAACAGAATGGTATGCGCATGTCGCTTCTTGTTTAAAAGCTTTGTTGGATTGCACTTAACTTTTCCACCTTTATTGACCTCCACCATAAAATTCTATTCTTTTGTCAAATAAATTTTTAATCCTTAAATTTTTTGTTTTATATTTTTAACGGAAATGGTGTAATATCAAAAATATATATTTTTAAAAACCTTGTTATCAAACTTTACCCTGCCACGCACCAGACTAATAAGAGGTAATAATCACAGTTACTTCCCTTATAGTATCAAGAAAATTGATAAATTATGATGGGCCCCTGTTTCTAAAAGTCTGGATCTGCCTCTGCGTTCTTTGTTTTAAGCTTAACTAATCAATTATTGATTCATTTGAAAATTTCACATTTTATTCTTGTGGGAGACTTTTGCAGTTCACTTTTAGGTATGGATATATTTGTCCATTGAAGAAACATGTAGATGTTTATTAGTTTTTTATTTTGTAATTTTAAATTAAATAGGTGGCTGTCATTGACAATTACATCACAACTCCCTGTCTATGTCTCTAGTTATTTTCAACTAGGTACGTCCCAGCAGAACGGGTCATATTGACTGCTTTACAAATTTCAATCAAATTATATTACAATTTCCTTATTGATGACTTCAAATGAGAATTCACAGCTTTGCTAAAACCCTACCATTTTAGAGTCTATGAGCAGTCGGAGCAATGACTGTGGGCACTTTACTTAATGGCCAAATATTGAATATTGTCGGACTAATAACGAGCCTAAGGAACAATAAACTGTCTGAGAAATGAGTGTCCGACCAATATTGAGCTGTAGGAATAATAAGCTTTCGGACCAATATTGAGCTGTAGGAATAAATGCGCTGTCGGGAGAAATGAGTGTCGGACCAATATTGAGCTGTAGGAATAATAAGCTTTCGGACCAATATTGAGCTGTAGGAATAAATGCGCTGTCGGAGAAATGAGTGTCGGACCAATATTGAGCTGTAGGAATAATAAGCTTTCGGACCAATATTGAGCTGTAGGAATAATGCGCTGTCGGAGAAATGAGTGTCGGACCAATATTGAGCTGTAGGAATAATGCGCTGTCGGAGAAATGAGTGTCGGA
>JAULBM010016886.1:0-11486 GCA_032357055.1 Geukensia granosissima | reverse complement strand
CAATCCGCCAAAATAAAAACCGCTAAATTATTTGTCATACCTTTTCACCTCGAAATCGCCAAATTTTGCACCCGCGAAAATAACCTGTTATACGGTATTATTTTATAATCTTATAAATATATTAAGAAAGCCAACTATTGCCTTCAAAAGAAGACTTGTAAATATATTGTGACAACAGGACGTTCAAGGAAAGTACCAGTCAACTACAAGTAAGTCTCCATAATGCTCCAGTAATAAAACATGTTGATTTTGCATCTTCAGATCAACATACACATGTCAATGCAATAACTGAAATCGTCAAACAACCTCAACCAAACAATTAACTAGCAACACTGAGCTGTCCCCAACTTTTCCCTGGGCGTGAGACTTAAGCTAGATTGGTCCGTTAACAACACTGATATCCAATTTCGTCGCAAATGTGGATTTACCCATTCTAACCGCTTTCGTTTATTAAGTGCTCTCAGTTCCATTCTTTTATGTGATCTTCTTGTTTTTGAACCAAAAATTTACAGTTGCTGTCCTCGATCTTTCCGATATTATCGTTGCCGTAAGGAACATATCACGTCTTGATGTAAACCGGATGTAGCGTTCTTCAATGGGGTAAGTATATTTGGCCTTCCAGATGTTTGCCTATCAAGAACTGAACCTGTGTTTTGGAAACGATATAATTACCTTGCATTATGCTTCGGCGAACTAAGAGAGCTCCAGCAACATCACTGGCTCTAAATCCGCTTTCCAGCATACCAATTGTACGTTGGCCCATACCAAATTTGCATACAAAAATTGTGTTCTCGTTTGATTGGAACCTTAATCAAGAATGGGAGTATAACCTGAACAAACTGTTTAAGAAGTTTAATGGCGCAAACATTTAATCCACATCACTTTGTCACGTGCACCTGAAGACCGCGGGAATCAAAGGAGGTAAGATTTATACGTCTTGATATCTGTTAAAACAACAATATTAAAAAATATTAAAAACTTTTTTACGCAGTATGCAATTGATCATAAATATGGAATATGGACATTTCTTGAGTCACAAATTCAATTTTGGAGACTTGCATGCAAAAACTATGAGTCAGAATTTTAAACATTTTTTAACAAAAGTGTCCGATTTAAGATTTTTGTCCTATGGTTAGTTTTATAAGTTCTGAAATTTGTATTGCGGATGGAATCCTTTCAAATGTTTTATTTTATTAAATTTTATCTTTTTGTTATCATCTAGTATTAGGTTGCAAGCTTTATTCACATTTTCCTTTTAAGAATTTCGCTTGCCAAAGACTAGCCATTCTTATTTTTAACGTGAGGTCGAAAATAGAAATATTCCATATATATGACCAAGACTATATATGATGTATGTTTGTGAAGCTTTTAATCGCCTTTAAAAATTACATATTTCATTCAAATGAACAAACAGCCTTGAAAGCCAGGCATCTGATTGCTTTTTTAGTTATCATAAATAGATTAAATGAATACATTTGTGTGAACCACAGGGAAGATCATTCAGCAGTTGGAATATTTTTCGCCTGTCGAAACATGATGAAAATGGTCAGCAGTTTTAAATCTATTCATGACGTCATAAGGCTTCCATGAAAATTTACAGAATACCCTAGGCTAATGTGTAGACCATCTGCTAAAACAATATGAAATGAGATTTAAGATAAGGGGTAAATGTTAGAAAGGCTGCACTCAACCACGAAAAAAACAGAGGAATTGACAAATCTAATGGTTTCTACAAAGGCTTTCAAAGGATGAAATACCACTCCTTTTGAAAAGCTCTAAAATGCCACAACTAAAAAGTAAAAATACTGCTTTTACCTGAAAAATATCAAACATGTACATATACCAAAACATTAAACACTAAGACAAACCTTTAACCATAATTCATGACTTTGGACAGGCAGATGAGGCATGTGGTGGGGTTAAACTAGTTAAGTGGGTACCCGACCTTTCAAAACGAATTGTAAAAAGAAAAGATCAAAGAAAACAAAAGCAGCAGCCGACGAACCAATAAAAAACAGAAGTCACCAAATCCAATTCGAGAAAAACTTTATCACAATAAATATAGTTAACACAAAAAATGCAAAATGAAGATACATCTCTAATTAATGCTCGCAGTTACAGAAAGCAAACTCATGGTGACATCCCTAATGATTAAACTTTAGGGCTCTCAACCCGAGATGTCATCAAACACAGTGTGTCTAACACTATGTTGTTAATAACTGTGAAGACAGGATAGCTGTAATGCCAAATGTATTAATATGTGTAATGATGCGATCAGTTTAATAATATTTGTACCAATAGAAACAAGTTTAAGTGTCTTAAATACAACGTCGAATTATTACACTTTGTGAATTTATTCGTATTACTGAACGTTGAGATTTAGCGTGCTAATGGAATGGAATTCGTGGTCTTATTCTGTGAAATTGTAGAACTGAGACTATCGTAATTCGTATTAATAAGCATTTGGTAAGAGATTTTGTGGATAAAAAAATTAAACTATTCGTATATCGTGATACACTTTCATTGTTTAGTTGAACACGTAATAAATTTATGAATGTAATAATATGGCGAGAAAAATATTATGAATTGTAAAGACCAGTATAGTATTGTACAAAACTGTTTATTTTATTAAAAATAAAATGAATTTTCACTGAATGTAGGCTGCAAAACATTAGGAAGAACAAGGGAACTTTATGGCGAGTTTCGAAAAATACTTTTGAATTTAGCTGATACATTCGATCTTAATGAAATACAGTTTGACAAACATCTCACCTGCATCAGATTAATTGATATCAGCACAGAATGTAGCTGATCATAGATATCAATAGATCTGGCTTAAAAAAAATAAAAATATAATTAAATATTCTTTATAAAAAATAAATATCGATATACCTTTGTCCAAAACGTGTTATTAATGATTATATTTATTTCAATTTACGAGCATTACCTTAAAGTTCTAGAAAATGTAAACAAATTGGAAAATAAATTAATCGGATTAATTTGCGGGAAAGAGACCTAAAGTACTAACATAGTTCCTAATTGTTTAAAAAATTTGGAAAGATAATAAATTACAATAAGTTCCACATTGCTATGTTATTTACTCCGTTATTTTCTGATTTTCCTCTTTGTTTATTCCTAAGCGTGTTTGAGGAAGGTGAATGCCCCAAAAGACTTTTACATGCAGTTTAATTTAACTTTTTAATATTTGTTATAAGTATGTAGAATGTGACTTTCTGACATATATTCCTTATTCTTTCTGTTATATTTTATTTGTCGTACGTAATATTATTTCAAATTAAATAAAAGAAATGTCGGATAATAAAATGTTGAAACGACACTTTTTTGTACTTAGTGTATAAAATGACGAAAATTTTTAAAATGTGTAATTGAAGAACAATCAATGTTTATTTAATACATCAAGTTCATTGTACAGAAGTCTTCTAAACGTCTTATTTGTTAAAAGACAATTTGTCATAAATTTGAACCACAATTTGGCCTAATATAAGTTATATGTTAAGGGAAATATTGTTTAAATAGTCCTTTAATTCTATATGTTGTAATTTTAAGTACATATAATTTTTTAATAAACAGGTAACCCCGAAACGAAAGGTACTGAACATTATAATATTGTATAAGATAAATAGAAAGAGGATATTAATTGTCGTTTACTTTTAAATGGTGTAATTAACTGTACTTTAACCTTATGTTAAGTGTAATAGAATTAGGTTTAAACCGCCCAGGAAACATACATTATTGTGAACAGGTAAAGGTGTTTATTTGTAACAAGTATAGATTCTGTAGATTGAAAATAACGAATAATGATAACGGAACAAAGCCATAAATGATTGTTCCTATATTCATTAATTTTCTTTTATAATTTCCCTCTAACTTTTATTACGTCCTTAAAAAATTTAAACATATTTTGAATATATATTTTCAAAAATGTACATGTATTCTCACATCAGTGTCAGCAGCGCCTTTATCGTATTGGACTTAATTATAGTATGTTTGACATCCATAGACAATTTTAAAAAAAAAGTCCTAGGATTCATAAAATCAGCTAATCCGAGATATTTGGTGGTGTCGCAAATAAAACCGTCACTTAGATTGGACAAAAAGGGACGTTCAGGTTCGTTATTTCAAAAATTGGTTGTATTGTATTGTGGACATAAATGAAGGTAGAATAGGTGATGGCGTAACAAAACAAAATTTAAATCGAGCATTATCAATTAAAACTAATGGGGCAGTTGCATAGTACGAACACAATTGCAAATACAAAAAAGACAGAACATGATGAACCGACCTCAAAAAGTACTTGTAATTCCTAATAGCTGATGCAAACTCCAAACAGAATTGTGAAAACATCTGGTTCCCCTAAGCTACGACATATCAAGCAAGGATGGATTGGATTCCGCCAGGATGGATTCCGTTTAAAAATGTCATTAATAGCCAAAGAAAATAAGGTATTGTGCGATATTTTTTAAATGTCATTTCCACAATACCTGATTTTCATTTGCCAATTAAGAATCTTTTTTGTATTTTTTTTATTAAGGTCTTTTTGAAAGTTTCGGGAAGACGTTATTCTATTTTTACTTATTGTTAATGTTCGAAACTTGTAGTCCAGTGGTTGACATTGAAAAACAGAGTTTTAATGCATCGGCTAAACACAGGCCTAAATTATATATCATTGTAAAGAAAAAACCTCTTCTTTCAACAAAATAATGCCGTAAAAGACTGGGGT
Organism: Geukensia granosissima; assembly: GCA_032357055.1. NCBI lineage: Eukaryota > Metazoa > Mollusca > Bivalvia > Mytilida > Mytilidae > Geukensia > Geukensia granosissima. The sequence continues at coordinate 6,745 of JAULBM010016886.1, read as the reverse complement.
TGTTTAATTTTTAATAAAGGAGGGTAAAATTGGGAGAGGTAAAATATATTTAAAATTAGACATGTTCTTGATATTTTTTCATTTTTGTAAGAATAAATGCTTACATCGAATACATAACCTTTAATAGCAAATGAAAAAGTTAATGATTATTATTGACATCAAATATTAAAAAATGACGTGTTTAACGTCAAATTTCTAGGATTTCTAACAGTATGAAGAATTATCCTGATTTCAATATCAACTTGTCAAATTTAGACAAATACTAATGTGATAGCTTATACTTCAATTATTTTAATGCTGATAAAGCCTTTATATTCAGCATTATTACTCTTCCTGTTCTGTAGAATTTCAATTCTTCTATTTTTTCATACTTTTACAAAGGACAGATAGTGTTGATATAATATGCGAATGCATATTAAATGCTTATCCATGCAATATGCCTGCAAAAGGCGGTCTTTAAAAAATCATGTGATAATTAATAGAAGGGGTTTTCTCCCTTTGATTATCAATAAATTAAACATTCCGAGTAATAATAACAATACTATTGTATAATCCGTGAAATATGCCAAATATGTCCCAAGGCTAGAAGGCATAATGCACCCCCTCATTATGCCTTCAAACCTTGGGACATATAATAATTCAAACAAATGTCATACTGAGCATCAACGACGTAAACCAATTTCAACAACTCAAACACGACATACAATTCCTTTAGAATAATTTAAAAGAATTCGGAAGAACGTATTATGGTTCTCAGTCAGGGTATCAATATGGCCCGACAACTTTAATTATAAGGGTATCCCATATCCACGACCTGGATTCAATATGTATTCATGACCAAAATATCAAGCAGAAAACAAATATGTTTTTTACAAATTTTTCCAACTAAAAATGAGGCAGACATTCGATTAACTATAAGGCAATGGCAATTTGATTTTCTGGGGGAGAGTTGTACGCGCGCCAGATTTTTTTTCATGTACAGTTAATGAATAAAAAATTCTTTGGAAAATTGATCTTTTTCAACGGCCAAACAATGGGCTGATATATTTTTTTAACCCAGATGCTGGCCAGATCAGGGTAAGAATTTTTTTTCTCAAAAATTTAAGCCCATTCCCTTAGAAAATCAAATTCTCTGTGCCGAAAGAAATCAGACACAGTGTAGGAGATATCGTCATGAAAATAATATAAGAATAGCAGCTGTAGCATAATTGTTCATGAGATAGCCATCTACCAAATAACAGTAAAATTTCAATTTCAACAGGTTCAATTACGGTCTTTTTTAATGAACTTGGATCATTACCATAACAGACGCTGTAAAAAGTCCCCCAAAACACAACATAAAACACGACAGTCGACCTAATCTATAAAAAATGTGTACGGATAATAATAAATGTCTATTCACCGACAAACACTGGACTAAAAGTTCCTGGCTTACGACAGGGAAATTAAGTGTGTGTTGAGGATACAACAGTTTTTAAGTGCTCAACCCTGCCCGTTAAGTCTGATATGGTATTTCAAAACAGCAATGAAAACACAGGATAAATATCGGTTGAAATGGATTTAACATTTGAGATAAAAAAAGGGGATAAAGTGGGGGAAAAAGTGTAAATATTCATCACGCAAAATCCATATAAACAAGTAAAGTCAAAGCCATGGCACACTGAAAACAAACCACAAATGCAATTAAAACTTATAAAAGAGGTAACAAAAGCGTTGACCTCGAACGAGTAATCACAGTTCAAAACAGAAAAGTAATCCTTTACAACGGTGTCAATAAAAACACGCCCAGCTGGATAAAGTGTTTGAATATCATTAGAAGTCAATCGAATTGTACAAATGCCAATATAAAAAATTATAAATAGGAAGTAGAAAATAATAAAACAAATGTAAATTGTTTAGTTTTAAATTAAGCTATTACCAAGAAACCCAAAATTAATACTAATAAAAACCATAATGTGCTCATATGATATAGGTGTGGTTCTTTACGGATTAGTTTATTAAAATAAACATTAAGGCTATGTGGATTTAGTTTAAATTTCTGAGTTTTATTCACTACGTTTCCGTAAAAATAGGCTGTGTTATTCCCTGTTTAATCAGATGACAGCCAGTAAATCGAAACCTCTGAATTTATGAAAGAATTTAGAAAGTATGATTTTTTAATTTGTGGTTACTTAATCCTTGACTTATTAACATCTTTGTTATACTTATATAGATATTGCGTTCATTAATCTCTGATTTGTTTTAATGACAGATATAAAAAATATTGACAAAATACTGTTTAATCGGTTTAACAAAAACTGACATTGGCGACCTTTTTACAAGTTTTCATCTTGAATGGCTAACAAAACTACAATAATTATTATAAAAAATAATATCGATCATAGGAAAATGATTTAAACTAATGTAATATATCCTAAAATCTTAAGTGGACATAACCAGGAGTTGAAAATAAAATTAAGCAAATTCGGAGAAATATAAGCAAATTAATGAACTTTCCTTTCATCTTATTACATTTTTGTTATTGGAAGCTCAATAGATACAATACATTTCTGACTTGTTTCAATTGGTAAAGATCCAGATTAGCGACACCGAATAAAACGTATCTTAACAGGAGAAATTATTTATTGTAAAAAAAAGTTTTAAAGCAAAATATCAGTCATCATAGATTTAACAACTATACTATAAACGACAAAACAATATATTTACCCTTACTGAAGAAAAATATTATTGAGGTCAATTATTTCTATGCAAAATGAAATAATATCCGGAATACATATGCGGAATAATATTTCCGAACTATGTATCAATTTATTGGTGACCAAGGACATGTAGGTTACAAAAATACGGTTGTATTGACAGGAATATATCTATTTTAATCATTTGACGAGATAAATTAGGTAGTCATGATATATTTGCTCGATAATATTCACAAACAATTTGTAACAAACACAAAATTCCTTAATTTATCCCATAAGAAAAGAGATAACATTAATATTTTCAGAAAAATTTGCGATACCTTATACGTTACTTCTTTAAATGAGACATCTTTGTGTATGGTTATTGGCAAAAATGCGGATTAATTTGTAAGATGAAGTTGCATATTGTTCATAACGAAAGCAGCATTTAATTTTCAGAGAGAATAGTTGTAACTTTCAACAACCATGAAAATTAGACAAAAAGTGAATTAAAAACTTCGACTTTACGATTTTGTAACGTCATATCTGAAAGTAAGGTTAAATAAAATGTCAGCCTTTTTAAAAAGTTCCAGGGGTTTGTTCCATGGGCGCATTATAATCCTTATATTAAGCTTTTGTGGTGTTTGACCGCTGCACGACTTTCAAAAAGAAAAAAAAAAAAAAAAAAACCGAGAATACTTATTTTTGTTTCGGAATATATCCCGTTTGACCGAAAACTTTGCTACCAGTTAAAATAGAAAACGAAATTGATTGTACTTACATATTGTCATTTTATTTTTAACTGGATTCCATCATTTTGACGAATTGTCAATCAACGAAATGGACATATGATGCATTAAATTAAAAATGTTAAACTGTTAACTTAGGTTGAATGGTCCTCAGATGGTTTTGTGTTCGGTTTTGCTGGATGCAATCCAATATTGTTGCAATGGCTCGGCATAGTTTTACATAAGACCCTATGGGAATTTTTCATTTTCAACAACTCCTCTGAAACCCCTTGGCCAATTTTAACCACAATTTGGTGGATTGGTGGATCGGTCCACACATTGTCGTCTATCAAAACTGTGTTCGGATTTGTTGGTTGCCATCAAATATGGCTGCCATGGCTCTGCATAACTTAACTTGGAACCCTATGGGCATTTTACATTTTAGCCTCTTGAGCTTTGTCATCATTTTGCGTCCTTCGTCGTCGTCGTACGTTGTCGTCGTCGTAAATGTTTTTACATTATCATCAAATCCCCTGAGTCAATGTTGACCAAACTTTGGTGGAATTTTCCTTGGATGGTCATCTTTTAAATGTGTTCAGTTTTGCAGAGCCCCATCAAACATAACCGCCTTGGCTTGGCATAGTTTAACATTGCATCCTTTGGGAATTTTTCATTTTGGTCAACTCCTCTGAAATCCCCGAGTCAAATTTAACCAAATTTTTTGAGGAATGGTCCTAAGATGTTCTTCTTTAGAAATTATGTTCGGTTTTGCCGAGCGCCATCCATTATGATCGCCACGGCTTTTCATATTTTAACGTTGGACCCTACATAAATTTTACATTTAGGTCAACTCTTCTGAAGTGGAAATTAATGTGCTTATAGGTGTGCAAATAGCTACAAATGTTTCTGTCAAAAATCAGGTGAGCGGTTACAGGCTCTAGTAATAATTTAAACTCGAAATAGTAATGATGGATGATAACATGTAAAGAAGAAAATGTGTATGTAATATAGATCTACATTTGTTACCTCGGTTTGAAATATATAATATCCCAAAAATTGTAATAGATATAATGAGAATTCCATTGCCAAATTTGTCAGCTTAATAGGTTTAATATGCTAAACAATATGCTAAGTTTAAATTTCATAATATTTACTTTGTATCGTACCTAGAAGATTGTTTCGTTTATGGTTTATCATGTATAGAATAAAGTGATTTTTGGAAATGTTTAAATGCATATTAAATGTAAAATGATTTGTATTTAACTGTTCAGCAGCCGTAGTAGAAATGGAGCATGAACAGTTTTTCATGATCGATAAACTTTTTATTCAATTAGAGAACAGTGTGAATTCTATCATATACTGCTCATGACTGAAATCATGTACTGAAGTCGGCTGCTGAAAAAATTCCCTGTATGAGGATCGTCTTCTTACCAGATAACGTACTTCCCTGATGATCTCTAGACCATAAGGTTCTATATATAATCTCACAAAACAGGAACAAATCAACAATTTTGTGAACTGTCAGATATTTTCACCAGAGCGCTAAGAAGTTAAAAACAACAACGAGAGGTTGAAACAAAATTATTTTCCACAAAGGGCTTAAGAGAAAATCGATGAGATGGAGGAAAAATAAAATCTTTCAAAAAGGTTGAAATTGTTGGACGTCAAAACCGGAAATAAATATAAGCGTTACAAGTGTAGAACAAATGGATTGAACAGCACGTGGATCCGAGCGGAGGTTTTCCTATTTTAATCCTGAAACCCCAGACGATAATTATAATTTGTCTTGTTAAACTTCCGTTGCAACTGTACTTTGATGACATTAATAAATTGATGTATTAACGAATAAATAAGATCGACACTAAAGTTCGACTCTCTTCATTAAGTAATATAGATGAGTCTATGAATAGTTGAGACGACACACACCCCACATCTTTACAAATCACATAATATAAAATGAAGATTACGTATTTCTCAATTGGCAAGATTGATAAATTTTTAATGAAGGTTATAATAAATAAGTTGCAGGAATTTGTACCGAATATGTCTTGTCGGAAACCTAACAATAGTCTAGATGATACGGTATAGTGAAGTCTCAACATATCATGACAATGGTGATAGAAAGCGGCATGAAGTGCACCTTATGTGGTCATGATCTAGGAAATGAATATCAAAACGCAAGTCATGACAATGGTCATCATGACTACTCAGAGCGGTAACATCTTCACCCATCACGAGACAATCGAATACCAGCTTTATGTATCTATTTTAGAAAAAATATCTTACATCAGAGATTGAAATGGTCTGAAATCAGTCTTAACGAGTACCAGACAACAACGCAACTTTTTGGCTGGAATGATTGTGATTATTCCTGTGTATTTTTTAGGTTTTAGTTGCAGAATATAAACGGATATTACACTTTAAACCACTGATATCCCGCGCGAGACAGGGGATGCTTTCTCTTTTGAAGCATCTGATCCTAAATATGTTTTGACAAGAATTGGTGGAGTCTAAGCATTTGTTCTTTTCATTTTCTTTTTATATTTGAGTTTGGTTAGGTAATAGATTGTGTAATTTGTTTTTCAGTTAAAGCATATATTCCTTTGTCGTACAGATATACACTTTACTTCAGCCAAAAATTTCAATCATGATCAGTTGTTATTTAACATATATTATGAATTTTAATAACGCAATTATCATTTAAAGTCCAAAAGTGCTAATTTTATGTAACATAAGAACATTCTGTTGTCGCAAAGATTTAAACTGCGTTTTTACTTAAAATTCCAATTTTTTGAATTCAAAAGAACACATTTTATATGCTTAACAGCAAACATCCTAATGATGATTTACATTATATTTGTTGCCCAAATTATCAAGATTAATCAGTAAACGCATGAGATTATAAATTTCATGTTTCTTTAAATATCAACAAATTATATGTGAACCACGAATATCCTTAACGAGCGACGAAATTTGCAAAGTTTTCATTTTGCATTTTCATTATATCATAGATATATTGTAGGTTTGTTTTGGTTATATTTGGAATTTTTCCGTAGTATTAGAAACAACACCACGACTATCGATCGAAATACCATAGCTTTACATCTGGCAACTGTCAAGTTCTCAACTGTATTTATTGTCGGTTAACTGTTCCGTCGCCGTTAACTAGTTCAAACATTGGCTAATAAGTTCCGGAAACGAAACTTAAAGCAGCGCTCTTTTACCCAGTTAATAATAGACATTTTATATACGAAAAGTTTATGACTTGACTACTGAGTAACACGACGGGTGCCACTAGTGGAGCAGGAGTTGCTAACCCTTCCGGAGCACCTGAACTCACCC
>JAULBM010016875.1:0-11486 GCA_032357055.1 Geukensia granosissima | reverse complement strand
TTTCTTGCAAAAAATCCTAAATTTTTGATAATCAGGAAGTACAGTAAAAACAAAACTTTTGCTTTGTTGTAATTTGTGGAAGAAAATTTGAAAATAAATCAATTTTCCCTTAAGATGTTGAAAATGAAAATTTTTTGTGCGGAAGTCCTGAAAATAAATAATTTTTTAACGCACTGGGTGAAAATAATTTTTCCCGACAAATTCCTCCAGGCCCGCCCCAGAATATCAAATGGTCGTCCCCTAAGCAACATTCAATCAATCAACCAATCAAAACTCCTAACATAATTCATTCATATTAAGTGTGTAAATGTTGTCGTCATCTAGCGCAATACCAAAGTATGACTTCGTATGACTAGCCAATGTGATCCCTCGTATTAGGAAGAATATGATGGTAGAAAAAAACGTCAAGCGCCAGTAATCGTTCTTCTCATGTGAATAGATACATGTAAGTTTTCTAGTTTCCATTTAGCAGTTGTTTATCAAATTACATTAATGGCGCATTGTCAGAATTACCGATTTCGTTGGTGCTTATTTACGAGAGAACCATCCAGCAAAAACACTTTTTAATGACCAGTAAAACCTAATGAATGAAGTCCGGTATTTGAGAAAGCGGACGTGTATACCCCAAAATCCTGACTTGTAAGGATGTGGTCAGATAAAAAAAGATGATGAGTAAGACGACTTAATTTTTTTTTTTTTTTTTTTTTAAAAAAAACCTTCGTGAACATAGGTAGCACAGAAATTAAACAAATCCTTAATCATGACCGCAGCACGTTGACATGTGAAAGGTGAACAAATGAACTTTTTGGTAAGTGTGAACACAGTATTTTTTGGGCACAATAATGTGCTGGACACAGTAGAGTGCTGGACACAGTAAAAATGCTGGTGGACACAGTAATATGACTGGATAAGTGATCAAGTTGACGCGTGCGCCACTTTTGTCATATTTTTCATAAGAAATCGTTTGGAGAATACCCCTAAAAATCGGGTGGAAATTTTTTTTTTCATGTAATACGAAATTAAAACAACCACCTTAACCCTTTTTAGCTCGAAAACGGTAAAAGATAGAGAAAATCCGTTCACATATACTACATGTACTACTGAAAGCTATCATTGAGAGGAATCAAATGCAAAACAACCATCAAAATCGGATGAAAAACAAAAATTTCTCATCTCCTTCAAAATCACATTTTTTTACAGGGAAAATGGTCAGTTTTACAGTTTGTGTTGTTTTTACTCAAGGTTTGTTTGGGCAAAATATTTTCTAGGAAATCTGATCAAGATCAATATTTGAAATATGGATTTTCTGAATATAGAGACTGCTAATTACTTTTCCGAAGTAGTTAACCTACACATACTCCCTGTACCAGGTCATATGTACCAACCTTTTCTATGTTTTGTTATATTGCTGCTTGTGAGAAGAAACGTCTTGAGATAAACAGCATAGCAAAATCCATTACAGAGGTACAACATTGTTCAAGTTGGTGAAAATATATTTTGATTTGGTATTGTTTTTATTCTCATTACATGTAGAACTATCGATAGAACATTTTAACATTGTCAAAAAAATTATCTTTGCAAAATTAAAAAAAATAAACAGATAAATATAATTCACAGTTTAACACCATATATATGGTAATAATATCATTATTTAGGAAATTTGATTTTTAAAGCACCAAAAATTTAATATAGAAATTTCCCCATTCAAACAACTTTTTCACCAATAGTAGAAAAATTTCTTAGGGAAGAAGAAAATTTTTTGCACTTAAAATTACGACATACCTAGATACATTTTTAGTAAAAAGTATGACATCTACATCCCATTTTAAAATCTTCAAAATTGTAAAAGGCAATCTCCAAAGTGAGCTGCGCTGACAGTAAATTTTGGAATTGGAGTTGAAAGTTATTAACGTCCTACACACAACATTAATGCTCTAAGTCAGTTGACACAATTAAATACTTTGTATGTATGCAGGTGCTTGATTGTGACTGGGAATAAAACACAGATGGTGATTGACCCAATGCTTATTTAATTCCTCTCAATGAGAGCTTTCAATAGAATGTCGACGGATGTTCTCTATATTTTTTAGCTAAAAGGGTCAAAATGGGTGGTCAATTTCGTACAACATGGATTATTTTATTTTTCATCCGATTTTGATGGGGTTTTTTTTAAATGATTCCTTACGGAAAATGCTAATTTACTGATTTTTCTATACTTTGCAGGAGCCGAGAAATTTTTAGTTTTCATTCCATCTTGATGAACTTTTTCGTATTTGATTTTTTTCAAATATTCTTACCATTTTTGGATGAAAGGTGTCAAAGTGGTGTATTCAATTTAATATTATATGTGAAAAAAGCAATTGTAGTTTCCATCAGATTTTTTTTTTGGTTTTTAACCAAATGATTCTTTATGAACAATGCAACAAATGCATCACCAGTAAGGGGATAATAGGGGTTAAAAGTGACCCAGTTATATTACTGTGTCAATTGTCAAACACCTTATTGTGTCCACCATATTATTGTGTTGAGCAAAATAATGTATCCACGTTAATTTGCTCGCATTATCGTATCATGCTGCGCTTGCGAAGAACCCCAGTTATTCAATTGAACCACCACAATCAGTATGGTTTTATTGAAATTAATTGATAATAGTTGAAACATATTTTTAAAAAAATACTGAAGTGCAATATATCTCTGTATTAATCATGTCACCTCTAAGATATGTTCAGCAAAATATTATAGGTGAGTAATGGGAATATGCAATAGTCAAATAGACTAGAGATACATTTACAACATATGTACACATATTGATCGGATCACTCGAATAGGCAGTACGTCAGTACTTTGATTTTTCGATCCAATCTGCGCTGCTACCCACAAAACAAATAAAACTCCAATTTGATATTACATCAACTAGAACATCCGCGTTTCCAGGAGAACCTGAGTAGTGGTTTCTTCAAAGTTAACGTTTTTATCAATTTTTGTTCGACATCGTCCGTTTTGCATTAACTTTGCACATTGTAATATTGTTGACTGATACCAAAACGAAATTGAACATTAATCGCCTCTACGTGTGGATTTTTTCTAAAATATGTTTATTTTCGTCTTGATCGTAAATCTTACGTGGCTGTGAAACACTCTCACGCGATAATGCTATATCAAATGAAGAAAAGGTTAACAGAACCATCTTTCAGAGATCTTATGTTGTAAGTTTTCCCAAGTTGTCGTAATCCTTCTAGATTCATGGTCCCAAATAAAAATTTCTCATTGGCTGATTATTAACTATCAACTACTCCTTACCAGCTCAACGTACCAAATATCTCGACAGCTAATGTGCGATATCTTTGGTTGTTCGGCTCTTAATAACCTTGTTAAACTATGGTCGACTTTTATTTCTAAAAGGTCGATAAATAAAATGTGTTATTTGACATTGTTTTTGCGAATATTGTCTTTTTTAAAGACAAATACAATATTTAGAAGGTTAGCCGAATTTTGCAGAAAAAAAAAAATTATAACTGCATTTTACTTTGTCCTAATCAGAAACTGGAAATGGCCGCCATAGTCAATTACTGCACGTTTAAAGCAAACATGAATTTTCCTTGATGACAAGACTAAAAGTTTAAAAAAACTGAAACCGAGGAAGTTATTATAAGAGGCCCGTTCTAAATATTTTTTTCTATTTGTTTCAATCTTACAACAAATGTGCCCAACAAGAAGAATGTCTGAATCTACATTAACCAAGTCTAAATATGCCTCAAAGAGGTCAACATAAAACTGTTAAGTACAAAGGACGCAGATACCACATAGCTCGAAACATCAGTACTTTCACGATAAAAAGTGCGTGTGACTCTTTGAAATGTTTTGCCTTAGTGTGATAAAGCAATTCCAGTACTAGTATTTATTGCACGAAAAAGTGTCTTACTCCGAGTTACATGCAGCCACAACTACAATATATTCTTAGCTGATGGTGTTTGCCGCTTTCGTTGTCGCTGTTTATCTGCTACTCTCGTGCCATTGTTCCAAGTATAAAGTTGGTGTCAAGAAATCATGTAAATAACTGCAACAAGGAAACACCAATTACGAGCGAAATCATTCCCTATGGTCGCCATCATAAAAAGTTAATCTCTATTGTATTGTGATGAGATGTGTATCATTTAGAAAAAACGGCGGCCCCTTATCGGATTGGCGCAAAACCGGGTTAGATATAAAAGATTCGAAGGCTTTTACCGAGTTTTATAGCTCAAGTAATTTTGACGTCTATTTCGGATCTTTGCTTTTTTCTTGGTGATCCATCATCGTCGTATCGCCAAGAAAAAATTAAGCAAAGATCGGAAGTAGTCTTCATTATTTTATGGACTACGAATTTGAAATAGAGAGTGTTTACCCTTCCGGAACACATATTGTTAAGGAGTTCATTGAGTCAAGAATCTTCCATACTGTTAGTTTCCGGTTTGTCTTGTCTTAGTGAACTATCTATTTCGGGTCTCTTTCATAGATGCAGGTTTTCTATACTGGATGTTATTATATGTATTTGTAAAACTAAATGAGTTCATCCCAGGTTTACGGTGGGGTTCGTATTGTCCATATTTGAATTAAGGTAGCATAACAGCTGCTCTCCGGGCAAATACCCTCTGGACAATTGCCTTCCTAGGATAAATGACCCCTTGGACTTTTGCTCCCAATAAAAATTTTGCTTCAGGGGGAATAGTACTAGGAGGGCATTGCTAGGGGGCAGTTGTCCTAGAACCTTGAATGTTATATCTACGATTTATTTAATGTTCTGTCTTGTCCATGATCTCGAGATTACCGTGTCTGGCGACTTGTCTCCTTTTCTGGCCATTTAGTTTTCTTTTTGGTTTTCGGCTTCCTCTATAAAATATCGAAGAACAAAGTCATGTACAAATATGACATTTATATTATATCATTTCTTGTTAGTGTTGTCTTCAAAGCATTATTATAGGGGGTCACAATGTAGGTCATCTATCACTGGACATTACCTATAAATCAAAAATTCAAAATTGACAGCTTTGTTATTGTTTATTTGTTTACAACTGATTTAAATGTAAACATGACGTCGGATCTGAAGATTTCTATCGAAATGATTTGATTATTATTGTAGTAGTACGTGATGATCAAGTCTTTTTTACAAAAAATTCTATGGTAAAATATCAAATGACAATAGGTACAAATGTGTAACACGTACCGCTCTAAATGCAAGGACATTTAATGTATTTTAGTCCAATCTAATGAAATATTTCACGATTTAAAAACTTTTAAAATGAATCTAATAAGTATATATTTCAGAAGTTAAAATGAATTCGTTATCTTTTTTTGTCACTTGTCAATCCAACCTCTTGTCGTTCTGGAGTTGACTCTAAAAACGATCGCAATAAATACAGCGTTCGCGTTAACAACAGCATTGGGCGGCGAATTTTCCACCTGATTTTTCATAGTATTCATGCAAGTTAATAGAGAACATATCAAATATTTCATGCAAGTTAATAGAGAACATATAAAATATTTATTTGATATAAAGGACTTCCAGCAAAATATTTGTTTGGATTATTCCCTTCGCAAATGTTGTGCCAGGGAAAGAATAGGAACTATGTATCTCTGTCTAGTTCCCTTAAAAATGGCGTCCCTAGTTGTCGGAGATGTATAAGTTCACAATACGTCTGGAGGGAGACGTTAAAGACGCCCCGTTATAAGAAATGCTACGTTCCAAGCACGTTAAAGACCCCTTATGACATTTCAATTTGAGTGGTCAGTAGGCGGCCAGTTAAAAGGCCAAATTATCCGCCATTATGCAACCCGTAATTTTTCAAGTGGCAGCCTAAAAGTCCCTCCCTTACCGATCCCCTAGACCTGCCCACAGTTTACTATTGACTTGTTGTCTGTTAACTTGTTCCTTTTCTGAAAAATGGCTGAAATATTGCCCGCTGGACGTTAAGCAGCAAACAATCAATCAGTCAATCAATCATTGTTTTGATTAAGTTGTAATCCGGATCAACAAAACACAATTAAAAGGTGCAGTTGAAACTTTTTCTTGCGTCTTGGATTGATCATTTGATATAGCGGGAGTTAGGGATTGACGGGAATTGCTATGCAATTTTCAGGCACCAGGATTTAGATTTCCTTTGGAATTCGGAATTTGATAGTTATTTCTCGGAATTCTCTGATCATATACTCTCTAATCCAGCCTCGCTTGATCATTGCACTGTTGACTGTTTGATGCATGGCTTTATGTTTATCAGAAAGTACTTCAATCATATGGCGATGTAAACGTGAAATACAAATTGTCAGTAAAATTAATATATTCGAAACATGACCATAAGTAAATAAAACATGTCTTGTTAGCCTTGTCAATATATATCATTTACAACATTATTTCGATAGACATCAATAAATAATAAAATCTGCACTTCCGTATAATGTTATCTGTTAAAATTTATTTAATTTGAAAAAAAATTGAGATCATAAATGTTGGGATGCAGTCAGACGGGAACCAAAACCAAGAACAAATTAATGGAGTTAAGCGGTTTAATTCGCCCCACTATAAATGATTTTGGCCTTTAACATGTTTAACTCAAAATGCATCCAATCAGCACGCGACAACCCATTTAATCTTGACCTCCACGAAGAACAGACTCTACGCATTATTTTAAAGTATTTATAACAGAAAGACTGTGGAATATATAGGCTAGAAAGACACATTCCCCACATCCAAACTTTTAGATTTCACGTAAGCATTACTTTAGGACTGTGGGATGGCATGAATATTCCATTAAATATGCACAAATATGTTATTGAACCAGATAAATCATACTCCACGAAAAATTGCCGAAGAGACGGGTCTTTAGTGTGTACTTGTCCCATTGCCGAAATGTACAAGAATGTTCTTTGATGTTTATTGTTTGTAAAAATGTAAATAAAACCAAAGGTCTCGCTTTTGAAATTGACAGCTTTATTTTAGTATATTTGTTTACAGTTGAGTAGGAGATAATCATCATAAAAATTGTTTGATATGTTTAGGGTGTCGTGATAAAAAAATTGTTTACAAAGTTTTCAGACATGAAAATGGTGTACTTATAATATTTTCATATTTGTCTTTTTTTTTTACTTTTGATACAACCGTCATTAATGCGATGTATGTTTGTATAAATCAGTCTATATATATCTTGAAAATTAATATTTAAAAATATGGAATATATACTAGAAAGACATGTACGGTTCACATCTTACCCACGTAAAAAGCAATATTGACAAAATCTATATTCAACGGAATGAGAGAAATAAAATATGAGCTAGGTGCAACCAAAAGGAAGCGATCAAAGCAGTTGAAAGTGTGAGAATCAGGGTCATGTTAATTCCGAAAACGGTGTTAATTTTCTATGAAATCCCATTGAAAGAGAATCTCGTTCCAAGCAAGAATCTCGTCATAAGATTTCGTCATATTTACCAGAGGTTCTTTTATCTATTCATAGTGTGCATGCACGATACGATAATCATCCATAAATTAATAGAACTCGCTTGGTTCGCTTACTATCCTATTATTCGATTATTTTCAAATGCACTCGTATGCCTTTTGGTTTGCAAAGGACATATTCATTATTCGCTCTGAAATAAGCTGTTGAAAATTCAAAATCTAATAACAAAAAAGGTAATAAATAAAACAATGAATGGACACAGTGATTTCTTATTGCTTTCTGCTTTCTGTTCTGGCATTGGGATGGAAGATTCATCCGAGATAATTAAACAAGTGTTTGATCTAAATTTTGTGCCCAATAGGTTAAAGTTTAAAGTTATGTTAACTGCTGAATATTTTTTATTTATATTTGTTTAATATTATGGCTATATCAAATAATTATGAAAATAAATTAAATGGTTTCTTGTTACGTTTTTCTGTTCTAGACATTGTTTTCTTAAAATAGATAAACAGCAAAAACGGTCATTTTTATTATGTCGTCAACATATGACTGACGTAAGGGCGGTAAAAGCTTATGATCACCGATTAATGGCCTTGTTTTCCACCCTCTAAAAATGTTTATTACTATCATATTATGGACAACAACAAAAAATAATGATAACAAGGTGACAATCGGCAAGAGGTACAAATACATAATTAGTAATTAATGATAATTTTACATTGCCCGCCAGACATTTTCGGTGGGTGTCGTTGTATTTTTTTATTGAAATACCACAAATTATTACATGGCGATTGAGATCGAATTTGCACTGCCAATTAAAATTGAATTTCAATTCGTTGATATATTATCCATAGACGCATGTTTTGTGCTCATTCTGTTGTGGTTATGTAATCTAAATGCATATTTTACCTTGTTTTTCCTTTGCACGAGTCTACGAGACAATTTATGATGACAATAAAATTGACGTATGATTGACATGAAATTCATTATGCTTTTGCACAAGTATAAATACCTTGATTCTATTTGAAATTCAGATATTTGTCCAAGCCATTCTTGAAATATAGTAAGAAGATTATTGTTGCCTTAGAAACAAAATTAAAGATGAGTTTTAAATCACTAAAAGATGATCGTGAGCACAAAAAGGAAATTATTCTTTCAAAGAGAAAAGCTGGAAAAAGGAGATCTAATTCTGCCCCTAGTTTACCTACAAGCGAAAAACGAGATATTAATGCAAAAGATGTGAAAGGAAGAACTTCACTATTTTATGCTGCAAAATATGGAGAAACAGAACTTGTCAGACATCTTTTATCACTAGGTGCAGATCCTGATATTCCAGACTATTGTTCTAGTTACCCGCTGCATGAGGCTGTCGATGGTGCTCACTTGGATGTTGTTAAATTGCTTTTGAAATATGGTAAGCTAGTATAATTTATTTTATTAGTAATCAAAATAAGATAATTTTTTAGAACTTGTTTAATTTTGCAGTATACAATCCAGAAAGGGTGTGGATTGTGTTTTCTAGTATTTCTTTAAATAGCAAATAAATTGTTCCTTTTGGATTTATAACCTTTTCAATACAGTAGTTCTCTAAAAGTTTTAAGATATTAAACACTTCCCCACTAACACTCTAAGCTTAGATTGAAATATATAATATAAAGTTATAATATTATATTTCTTTGACCTGATGAATTCAAATATCTAGTCCTTTTCGAAAACATATTTCCGGATGTCCGAGTTTGGTTTAAAAATAAGATTATGTAAGAGTTGTTCCCCTTTGAGGGTAGTGCATCACATCGACGTCAGAATGAGCCAGGAGAAAAACCCGACTTTCCCCTGTAATTTGCTTTGTATGACTGCCAGAAGTAGTTAAGGTATTTACGCTCCACATTTTAATTTAAGAAAATTAACAATGAAAGATTACACTATTTGTCCTCGACTTAAATTGATGCACGTTTTAGCGGAGATTCCTATGGAAACTTTATACCACACTACCCGGAAGCCTGGAACCAAAATGGCAAATTTTAGTTTTAGAAGCAACCACGGCCTTCCAAAGATGGGTTTCCGAAAAGGGCTATATTTCAAATATATTTGTCATCAGATTTGTCTGTTTACTATTAATAGATTCTTCTACTAAACGGCATGAAATAACCCCTTTGCGGAAAACCTTTGTAGCTGCTCTCTAACATGTTGTAATAAATGCGATTATTGATATGACAATATAAATAATTGTTATTAGAAACCAGTCGACTTCTTCAGACGATAGAACAAATTATATCGGAAACTTTGCAAGTACAGTTTAAGCTAATAATTTACCACAATATACAATGTACACGTAAGCTGTGAAAAGCACTTAAATACAGTATCTAGAGGCAAATTCAGGTTGTTTGGAGAGCACATATTCACTATTCGCTGTGAACTAAGAAGATTCAAAATCTAATGCCAAAAAGTAATAAAAACAATGAATTGACACGGCGACTATTCAGTGCTTCGCGTTCTAACATGGGAAGGCAAGATTATGTGGAAAATATATCCTCTCCAAACAACATGAAAGTTGCATCCCTCACCTGTAGTTCTAACCTGGTCTTCTAATGTTTTGGCTCCTAGCGGTACGCTAGGTACTGGTTAAGGTTAATCCAGAAAAGTGCTTTGTACGCAGTTAAATTGTTAAAAATATATAGGGAATGGTTTGCCGTCTTTCTTGCATTTATTCCATATCCTTTTTGTTATAATGTACATGCCCTTTACAAATCCCAACAGTAAATCATCATTGCGTTACTTCATGTAATTGTATTGCAGCTTTAGGGACTTTCTTTGTTAGTTCCGATTGTCTACTTTCATAGTTTAGCCAAACGAAAATAAAAGTTAATTCTGATGACTTTTGAGGCGTAAATTTTGATACTTTCAACAGTGTTTTTTTTAATATCAGACCTACAGGGCAACTTCTATATTTGATTTGTTTTTTAGATTGTAATGTCAACTGTAGAAACCTTTCTGGTCAGACACCTTTGATGAGAACCGTTATGTTTGATGATTTAGAGGCATCTAAAGTCTTACTTAAATTAGGTTGGTTATTAATTATAAATTTTTATTTTAATTTTAAACACAAGTTTAAAAACATTTATTCATATAGTAAAGTGTGATATGCAACATATGAAAATGAAAAGATATGATTTAATGTCAAGGACACTTGACTCGACCACGAGAAACACAAAGAGAATTTACAATCTAGAGGTCTTCACAAGGCTTTCAATAAGGGTCGAATACCAATTGTCAAGGAATTGTTTTTGTTTCGGGGAATTGAAACTCACAGGCGCAACAACAAAGCACTCAAAATTTTCTCTGTCGACTTTTTTATTCGGCAGACGACAACTACAAACTAAATTCCGCGTAAATTATACAATATCCAAAAACAGTCTTTAATTAGGTACAATTGTAAGAAAAGGCTAAAATAAATCAAACCTTTTCGGCAACCAGAAATTATCTATTTTAGGACTATAACACAATCCTTGTGTAATACTGCTTCTACCTGAATATAAGGAAAATTGTACATGTTACAGAACACAATTCCTGACGTTGGACAGGAACATGATACATGTGGTGCTGTAAGTCAAGTTTAGTGAATAAGGGCGTTTCCAACCTTGCATCACGACATTTAAAACAAAACAAAGCATAAATCACGAAATATGTCTGCAACACTAAAATTCATACCAATTTTCATAGATGGATTGCATTTTTATGTATTGAACAAAATTAAATTCTACAACAATCAGCAATTACAATAATAAAAAAATAAATGAAATTGTTGTTATTTTCTCCTGGGTTTTGATAATAAACCAAGCCCCAAACTAACAAAAATCATAAGAAACCGTTTTCCCACCTATAGTTTTCAGGGAATATCTTGCATTTTTTCTGATTTTCTTGTTCCAATATGTAAGATTTTCAAATCCACCATAACCTCATGAAAACGCTTTTATTTTTATTTAAATATAAAAATAGGAGATGTGGCATGATTGTCCATGAGACAGCCATCCACCAAGTGACAGTAGAATTTTAACTTCT
>JAULBM010016864.1:0-11486 GCA_032357055.1 Geukensia granosissima | reverse complement strand
TCACACATTGGAACAAAACCAATAGTTGGTTAACATATCTGAGGAACCAAACCAAATACACACAACAATGATCACAATTGCAAGTGACCACTGCTTTTCTGCAGTGATTCATCTTGAGTTTCGGGGACCATGTAGTCAATGTTAACCTAGTAGCCTACAGTTAAAATCAAGACGACACCTAGCGTTGACATGAGATAATCGCTACCTATGTTTTTCTTATTCTAATTTGCGGTAGTAAATCAACAATTATAGATGTAATTTCCCATATCAACCCGAATCTTTCACCACGGTTCAAAGTGACGCTTTAGGTCGAAGGACACACCAATGTTGATAGTATCAAACATTAAATATTTATACTTGTTTAAACACTAGGTCATTCAAGCACAATCTCTTCAAAATATGAAGTACATACTTTGCTACCTGAAGATTCAACCCAAGAAATTCATACATCAAACACTGAGACTGTCAGCTCAGTTGTAGGTATGTAGTTTACTTTGAAGTTTTCTACCTAGTTTAACAGGTTGAAAATAGCCCTTACTGTGATACAATAACCGATTAGCATTTAACAGTTTAATATTCCGGTATCGGTCATTCTACCCGAAAGCTAGAATTTTGTGCCTCTCTTTCGGTCAGGCCAGCTAAGGAAAACTGCCTGACCGAACAAATTTGTGCCTGACCGAATTTTTTTAAAGAAAACAACGATTTGACCAAACTGCTTTCGCCATGCTATATTTTATGTTGAGGTACATGTATCTTACAGAAAATATAGGCCAGGGTACCAAGTTAGGAAATAGTTTTATGTATTTTGAGCAATCCAAATGTTAAAAACTATTTTAGCTATCTATATAGAGGAATTGTCGGTAACCAGTCGCTCAGGTCCACGAAAAATTACTACCAGTCCAGGGCTCAAAGTACTTTGAATTTGAAGGGAGAAGTGAGGTGATCTCAGGGAGAAGTGGTCAGACTTAAGGGAGAAGTAAAAAAAATGCAACTTGTGGAGGTTTTGAATAAAGTTTTCTTTAATAAAGTAAATGCATTATAACATATTAAGTTATGCATTGAATAATGTTGGTATATGTAAAAATCTAAGAATCACTATAGACTTTGTAAACATACAAAAACAGTTGAGTTTAACTCGCATCGCACGCGATAAGGTTTGTCAGTTACCTGCCCAAGGTCGGTGGTTCTCTCCGGGTACTCCGGCTTCCTCCACCCAATAAAACTGAACGCCGCGATATGAATGAAGTATTGTTGAACAAACAAAATCAAACAAACGATTTTCTTGTCTAATTTTCGCATTTAAAGTGGAACTTTGAATTCTGTAAAGAAGCCAAAATATTCTACTCCATTCCACATTCCCTTTTCTGTCCAGGTTTTGTCGGAGAACCGCAGTAAATGGAACATCCATCCTGCCCTCGATATAGTTGATGACAGGATGATTCTGAAAATAGCAACTTATCAAGTAAAATGAGAACATTGCATTCCAACCGAACATGCTGAACCTTAAGAAGGTTTACTATCCTAGGGTAAAAATTTATTACACATAATTCTACTACATATGTAATATATGTTGTTTATTTTTCTTTTTTGAACTGAACTACATTACCGGATACAAGATGAAGCAAATGTACGTACATAAAAAGTTTAAATGAAATAAATAATATTTGAAAAAAAATATTTGTGTGGGCAGTTTTACCTTTCCATGGTTAGAATAAAGCTTTCTAAATGAGACCTAAATATTACCACTTTTCTTTTATTTGACTGGTAACAAATGCCGCAAAAACATTTGAAAGGATATTTAATTGGGTATTATACAGTATCGCGAGAAGAGTATCTGGTTGCATGAGCCGATGGACATGCGTATTTAGGAGGGACCACAGAATTGACAGTGTCCTCCTTTACCTGTTTAAAATGCGTCGTTTGCAAATAGAAATTTTAATCGTTTAAAGGTTTAGATGTTTTTAAACTTTATAAGGTAAAATGCCCACCTTTTCCATGTATTTTTGTAAAACAATAAAAACTTATATTTTAAATTATCATGGACGAATCTTTACTTAAATTATTTTTTTACGTCTCAGACAAAATAATGTCCCTTATAAAAGTATTTTGTTTGGATAAATCAAGTCATGACAACGACCAAAAATTGTAAAGAGTATATAAATAGGGTTTGTTTTGAAATTACTGGGACTAGGACTCTTTTTTAGATAATATCCTTATAATAAAAGTGAAAAAACTTTACGATTAAACCTCCAACACATCAAGGTCTGTTTAAAAATTATCAATCGATAAAAATTATAAAGGAAATAATAACGGTTGGTTGTGTTTCATTGAAGATCTCAAGTTACCTTATTTATACATATATATATATTGTTCATTACGATTTCTAACATATTATATTGATGTTCGGCTAACCTTATTTTAATCAATGGATTTAGTTTAAAAAATTGAATGCTAATTTGTTTTTTTGAGAAATCGTAGCAAACTTTGCTTGAAGGCCGGAAAAGTGCAATCGATTAACTCTTTTATAACCCTATGAACCAACTAAGATGAGCATTAAATCCTTATAATTTATTTCTGACAATTTCTCAAGAAAACCACGTAAAAACTAAGGATAAATAATTATAATGTAGACAGATTTCTACTTTATACAACTTCACGAACGACGTTATGAAAGCACGTGCTCAATTGGACTAGTGCTTCATTTGTTTATGAATCATAAAATTGCAACAAATGGGACTGAATTTACGCCAATCGTATCATCGGATTAAAACTGAATAATTCTCTTTGGTTGTGGTATCATTACAAATAGGAGAAAATCTCAGTAAAATTCAATTTTCTCGTTCTCCGGAATACCTAGCATAACAAACGTCCCTAAGCACCTGATCCTACTCCTGTTTTATAAAATACTTCGTGTAGGTTACAATAGCCCAATTAGCTTAATCTGACCCCAAGATGAAGTCGAGAAGAAAACACAGATAGACGTTCGATAGGTCAATATTAGAAACTGAACTTATCATTATAAAATTTGTTGATAATCGGTTAATAGAAAATTTTCAGTTTCTGAGACAGGGTTCTAATATTTAAAAAAAAAACAGGAAAAATGATAATCCCTGTTAAAAAAGATGCCCCTTTTTGGACTTCAATTTTCGCATACAAATGCCGCACGAACCTATGTATTTTCTTTCGCTTATTTGAAGTTCACCATGTCTATATGGTTGTTACATAAGTTTTATAAAGGAACTTCTACTATTTCTATTTTTAGATTAATACCAAAGTAGGGGACCTCCCTATGGAAATAGCATTACGGCATAATTGAGCTACTGTAACCTGAATCCAAGCTTTTGTTTATTTTGTTTCCGTTTTGCTTTTTTCGAATGTGTCCTGCATGTTCTGTATATACAGACTTTGCACTTTGGGTTTCTCGCATGGGTATTTATCTTTATACTTATCTTTATTACTTACTGGGATTTTGCAGGTATTTTCGATGGATATCTAAATCCCCATGTTTCAGTTTTATAGGTCTTTTTACCAGTACTGCTACCCACATTGTAATTCATCTCTGTTCCAATAGTAAATTTTAGTCCAACGCCGATACTAGGCAGTCCAATTGAATAATTATAAGATGCTATGCAATAATAATAAAAAATAATTGGTATTATTTTATTTTATATTTGGTTTATATTTTAAATACAGGTACCTGTATTTTTATTCAACAGACAAGGTGGATGAAATAAAATTTTAATTTTATTTCTTTCAGGTAGAAATAAAGCACACAGGCAAAAAACTATACCCTAAACTTAAAAAACAAAAAAACCAAGCAAAATAAACCTTGGTATTAAAAATTTAATTATTTTGACCCATGGTAACATTTACTGGAAATAATTGTTTATCACTAAAATTGTAACATAGGTATACTGATACATCGCCAGTCTGGGCATTACCGGCCATTTCCATGATATCATCCGTTAAAATATTGCTATCTAAGTTCTGGTTCTATTTGCTTAATCGCGAAAGATTGATGGTCATAGTTTTCATATATCCTACTTAATTATTACACTAAATTCTTAATGACGAGCAGCGTCAACGGAGGAAATTCAATAACGTCATTCAAATGATTATTTCATGATGACTGGTTTCCAACAAGAGGTTATCATCTATGTTATCATTATTGAACTATAGATGTAGTCTTAAAACATGTAAAAGGGCACCACTCAAGATCCCTCCACCGACGCTGCTATATGTGCTAAAATATTAGTCAAAGAATTGAAAGGAGATTTTTAAAAGGTTCATATGTTTAACTTTACACCATTACATTTGAAGGCTGTGGCCTTCTGGTATGAAAGTTGGCACATAAATTGGATATTGAATATTATTCTGGGACTTTTTTTTAGAATTTGGTCATTTTTAGTCTGAATTTCACTTTCTTTTTTAATTTCTGGAAAATATTGTTTCCAAAGAGGTTATGGTATATGAATGAGACATTTTGTTACACGAAGATTAAATTATCGTTGGCATTTTCGAAAGAAGAAAATAATTTCATTAGGTTGCAAACTTAATTTGATAGGCTAAAACTGTTAAAATGAATAAGCTGACAAATAAAGGAATACCTGATACTCTGGTTCCCTGTTCCCAGTGAAATTCGTACGTTTTTTTCATTTGTCACACTTTTCCCTTGTCCCATATCAAGAGTTCGCTCAACAGGAAAGTCGTTCCTCTGTGTCCACTGAAACACCGTTGTTGGTTTAGAGTTTAAAATACCTCTGGTTAAGTCAAATGCTATTTTCTCAATTGTAACATGGCCTCATTGAACCTACGAATGATACAAACGTGTTGAGAATATATCATAAATTTGATTTCTAGATTTATAGTAAAATTTGGAAAACCAAATACATTTGCCATAATCGTTTATTTGCTCCGTCAGGAAAGTGAACGCATTTTATTTTATAACTAGTAGTAATCTTGTATAACGAGATCGATTAAAAACTTTGTTAGAAATCTAACTTTCTGCTTAGAAAAATGGGAAATTTAAGAAAAAATAATTAGTGGATTGTGTCTATCTGGCAAATATTCCATATGCTTTCTTTTCATAAGCATGTTTAAGAGGGACTTACAATTTGGATCCCTCTAAATGAAGAATAAAAATCATTTTTGAATTTTCCTTCTGAAGCCGTCATGTTGTGATCTCCTCGTAAGAAAAGTGCTTGATCTCCTCTATAATCTTTATCTTTATATCCTACCCACCTGAAAAATAAATAAAGCAAATAAAGCTCACTTTCCTCAATTACTGCTATACCTGTAGAAGACAAGCTAATATCATGAATTTGTTTCTATCTTTCCTGGTTTGTGTTTGGAATTTCCTTGCTTATAATCACGGGTTATAACTGTTAAGTAGCTGTTGAGTTTTTATTTACTTCAGTTTTTATGTTTTTAATGACCTAAATCGATCTCTCGATTTGATCCGGGGAAATTGTTCATATACGATATAGTTTCTTCAACATAGAAAAAATGAAATGATATCAATAGAAAATTTAGCTAAACCTATCAATATTTTTGTGTATGGAACACATACAGTGACAAAAACTTACGCCCCACTGTGAACTCGAATTGAAGACACATCATCGTTAAAACGATACCAATCAAGGTTAGCAGCATTGTCATTCAGATACAAAGATCTGCCTCCGAAATTGCTGTTCTGATAGAGTGTCATCGTTGGTTTTTCGGAAAAATCCTTGAAGTTATAAAATATATAAAATATAAAAAACTTGAAAAGAAATTAAATGAAAAAATATGTTTTTCTGTGTTTGAAATATTTGATGAAATTTTCGTATTGTATTGAAACAGTTTCGAAATTTAGAAATAATTGTTTGAATTTATGAAAAAAATGCTTTGTCGCAATTCTTAAACTGTGCCAATAAATACAGTAAAGGTGATATTGTCAAAATGCTGGACTTTCTGATTGACAACATTTTTGTAGAATTTGGTGGCGCGTTTTTTCAACAGACAGTTGGCATTCCAATGGGCACAAATTGTGTGCCCCTACTAGCCAATCAAGGTTGAA
This sequence comes from Geukensia granosissima, assembly GCA_032357055.1. Classification (NCBI taxonomy): domain Eukaryota; kingdom Metazoa; phylum Mollusca; class Bivalvia; order Mytilida; family Mytilidae; genus Geukensia; species Geukensia granosissima. The sequence continues at coordinate 5,428 of JAULBM010016864.1, read as the reverse complement.
GTCGTCTCTCCTAAAATTTTATGCTCGCCGTCAAGAATTGATTGATCCATATGGTATCAGTGTATCTAAACTAGTTATGGATCGGTTAATGGTAATACAAAATAAGCTGACCTCTTCTCGGACTGACGTTAACCCGGATTTGAGATTAAGGATTCCACGACGGGTGTTGCGCACAGGACATGGGATGCTTACCCTTCCGGGGCACCTGATCTCACTCCTGTTTTGTAAAGAAGTTAGTGAATTCCAAGCTTTTGCTTCTTTTGTTTGCGTTTTATCGTTTAGTTTATTTTTAAATTTGTCTTGTGTCTTTGGACAATGCACTTTTGATCTTTGCATGTATATTCTTTACTGGACTTTGATAGTTGATATATAATTCTTGATTTGAAAGTTTTCTGTGTAGTAATACTAGACATACATAATTTAACAGTTTTGCAGAGGAAGCCCTGTCATTCCAACCTTTGTCATGGATATTTATCTTTTCACCTTCCATGACAACATAGATTCCACCACCATAGTTAATATCATCATACAATATCCATCTGAAATTAGAAAAATATTTAAACTATTTAATTCTTTCTAAACAGAATATCGTTATGGAAAAAGTCTGATGAGTTTATACCAGTCCTGTTTTTATTTAGACTATTGTATAGAAAAGGTAGATTTGGTATGATTGTCTATGAAACAGCTTCCCAAATCTAACAAATTACAAACATCTACTGTCTTGCCTTAGGACTTCAACAATGGACACATATCTACACCCTAAAATAAGTTGTAAAAAGGTCCCAAACATAAAATGAAAAGATGTTCAAATGTTAAAAATATTGGCCAAAGAAGTAAACAATGTAAAAATATTAACAGTTAGACATAAAAACGACATCAAATTGATTACAGGTTCCTGACTTGGGAACGACGTTTAATTGATGTATCAGGGTTAAACATGCGTGTGAGTACTCACCAACTTACCTGGCACAGCGGTGTGACAAAACGACATGAAACAAACTGCCAGGAATTGTTGTCATAGGTTTGTCTCTGTATTTGATGTTTTATTACGTGTACATTTTTGATAATATTCAGGTAAGAGCAGTAATATTTAACATATACACGATTTTTATTTAGGGCTTTTTAGAGCTTTTCACAAGGAGTGGTGTTCCACCCTTGATCAAGGTCTTGTAATTCCCTCTACTTTTCTGGTGGCGGGAGTGCAGTTTCTCTGACATTTACCCCATATCTTTTCATTGATGCATACGATTTGATTTTTAAAGTCGATACAAAGGACGCAGACATTAACAAACAAAACAAGAGACCATTTGATGTACCTATCTCGAATGAGTACTCGCCGTTTCTGAAAGCTAGTTCAAAATCCAAACAAAGTTGATAATACACCTCGTTCGTTAAAATTAGACGTCAATCAAAACTGTCCTGTAAGATTTAGTCTAAAAATATTAATATTAGCCAACGAATACAAGATATTGTGCAAGTGCAAAAATTTTAACAGGATTTAGGACAAAAATGTAACAAAATATTGCCTTAAATTAGTTTTGATATAAGTAATTTAACAGCGAGTCAATATCGAATCCAAAGAAGCCACTTTTGAAAGATCTTCAAATAATGTTTTATAAGTAATTTTTATTCAAATGAAACGAAAGACAACAATACTACACAAGACACATCACTGAAAACTAAAGCTGGAGTTACATGAACCCTTCAAAAACTAGGGTGTGTTCAGGTGCTCATGAAGGATAAGCAACTCCTGATGCACTAGTGATAATCGTGGACAGTAGACACAGCCGGTGTTTAATCACAATCTATATTCGTCAAAAACGGTAGAGGAACGGATATACACGCAACTAATAATTCCCAATGGGTTGTGTTTTACGATATTTATCTACAACATGTGTAACAAAAATTCAAAAGTATCGTGTATGACATTAGATCTGTTACATTGTTTATTTCTATCGGACTGACTAGTGCCTTTGTCGTGACTGTTATATATGTTAGATCTAAGGACATGGAGTTGAATCTAATAAAAACACTATTACTGTGAAAAAAGAAATATAAAGCTTACAGATAAACCTTTTATAACATAATTGATTAGATGTATCCTTGTTGTAGTAATTTATGCGAAAATGGCAATGTCTTCAGAAAATCCAGATACTTGGAACAGGCACGAGAGTATCGAATCAACTGCGAAACATTAACCCCTTAGGCAGATGAAGCAGGAATATTGCCGCATAAATATGCGAAGTTTACAATAGGAAAGATGAAGTCACCCCGTTTGTCGTAAATCTTAGAAACAAGTTTTCCCTCTTGGTCAATTTGAGGAATAATCCTAGGTATGAAGCAGATTTTGTTGAGTCTGTGGTCTCCTTAAATTCTAGTTCGCTGAGATATATATATTTGGTCGAGATGTTCACTGAACGTAGAATTATTCAATGACAAAACATCATCGATAAAGCGAAAAGTAAAATTGAACGATATGTGGCATGATTGTCCACGAGACAGCCATCCACCAAATAACAAAGTTTAAATTTCTCCAGGTCCCATGGCGGCCATCAACAATGAACTAGAGTCCTTACCATAACAAAAGCCGTAAAAGGCCCCCAAAATACACAATGTGAAATTATTCATTTACACGACGATCGGCCTAATCTATTGGAAAATGGTGAACGAATAACAATAAATGACTAATTAAACAACGATGACCACTAGACTACAGGTTCCTGTCAAGGGACATGCACATTAAATATGTGGCGGGGTTTAACCAGTTGTGAACGCTCAGCCCTCACCCTAGTCTGAGAGAGTATTGTGATAAAAAAGTAATTGAAAACACACGATAAAAATCGAGTGAAATAGATTTAAAACTTGAGATCGATACTGAAAACCAACTACAAACACAATTAAAACTTAAACATGATACAACAGAAGTATCGATCTCGAAAGAGAACTCGCATTTGCTGTCAGCTAGTTCAAAATCCAAAAGCAACTAATCAGGAACCCAAATTTTCCTTTATTACGGTGTCAATAAAATACGTACAGTTGGATTTAGTATTTAAATATCATTAGTAATCAAAGAAAACATGGAATTGTGCAAATTTTAAAAAATATATATACACGAAGTAGAAAATGATATCACAAATATAAATTGTTTAGTTCCGTATAAAGCTATTAAAAAGAAAGTCAATATAAGTACCAATAAAACTATATTTCAATATCTTATTAAAAATGACACGTTTATTATAGTGAATTTTAAGATCATGTGGATATAATAAAATGTCGAGCTTTATTTGCCACTTTTCCGTAAAAAATAGGATGTGATATCCCATATTTAATAACATGATTGGAAGTACATCCAAGTTTTGATAGCATATCTTTATATTTATGAAAGAATTAAGTAAATGTTTTAATGTGTAAACAAGAATTCTGTCATCGAATAATATAGGGATATGGCGGAAAGTCACAAAATTATATATAACAATAACTTTTACAATTTATCACTTACACTCCTCCTTCTACATAAAGACTAGATACTGTATCATTGAATCCAATATTCACAAAGTTAGGAGTGCTTGCTGTTAAAACCTTTGATCTGCCACCAAAGTCCTTGTTCTCATACAATGTTATCTACAAATGAACCACGAAATAAACTTTAACTTGAGGAAGAATATTCTGAAACTTTTCAAATAAAATGAATTAATACAATAGGCTTTTGTCATATTTTCAAGAATAATATTTGTTTGTCTGTACTTTTAAACTTTTATTTAAAACCCAATGTAATGGTGTAAAAAATTAACCATGTCCTTGTATATCCGATATTACAATTAATTCACAAATGAAATTAATTTATAAATCATAGCTATATCTACCGGAGATCAAGTCATAACAGTTTATACAGCTAGGAATGAAATAAAAAGCTATTAAACACTCGGCAAAATTCGCCCTTCAAAAGTTTTCCTTTGACGAAAATTACGTGTATCCGTGTTTGCAATATTTGTATACCATACATAATATACGCTTGTTGGCACTCTTAATCAAAACGTTTACTTAAAGGTAAATTTACACCATTTTATTTATATTATATTAAGACTATTTACCTTTGGTGATGACATGCCTGAAAAAAAAGAAACGTTGTTTTATTATCCTATATATATTTAATCAATCATCAAGGTGAAGTAAAAAATAAGGAAGCAAAAGAAAAACAAAGTAGAAAGTTGACAGACAAGGCAATCTCTAGCACACGAACATGACGGAACATATATACGTGTACATGTACATATAAAACTAAAAACAGAAAACAGTGAACAATGCGGACCCATCAAAAACCCCAGGGATGGTCCAAAAGGGTTAACAATTCCTGCCTCTTTAAAGATACCCACCGCATAGTCCATTTTCTAATCCGGTATCAGTCATTGCAGGGTAAATAATATAAAATCTAATTATTTAAAAAGAATGACCCTGATCAACAGTAGGATTCTTTAAATACCGTTATACTAGCTTTCGGACTGTACTAAGAACGAAAATATTTTTTAACTAAATAAAACAGACATAAATTTCGGTTGGAAACGAATACAGAAACACTATCAATAAAGCTCTGCCTAATATAATTGTTGCACATGCATCTTGATTTTTAGATGCCAAAAACTCTTGAGTGGCTGACTTATATTTGCAAAGAATAAATGGAAGTCCTAAATCGTAAAATATCGACGTTATCTGCTTATACATCTGAGTCTAAAATATTGAAGAAAGTAAAATACACAAATTGTAACAGAAAATTGTGCTCAAGAATTGCGTTATAATGGACGAAAATTGTGCAAAGTATAGTACACACTGAAATGAAGGTATGCGTCAGATACAGAATTGTTCGAAAAACAAATTGACTAATGTTTAATAGATATTGTTAGTTTTAATACGCTCAATGTACATTTCAAGGAGTTACAACAGAAATTTTTCTTAGCACAACAAACAATTAAAATCACACTCTATCCTCTGATTTGTTGTAAAAAGTCTGACAGTTTTATGTTGTGATCTGCCGATTATAAACGGTTTCATATTATCAATTTTATCATTGTTGATTAGTCAAAAAAAAAAAAAGAAAAATACGAAAAAACGAAAACTATCTTCGCGAAACAAAAAGTTAACTTCTTTTACAAATACAGTTGAATGAACAAAATCTTTCCCATTAAACAATAGAAATAATTACGATATTTTAAGCGCTAGTTTCTGAATAATTCTTGTTTTAGTTGGTAATTGTTTTCAGTGTGAAGTTTTGGGAAATCGGGTTTGAAAACTGGTTTTGGATTCGTTGAAATCAAACGTGATCTTAATAATATCTCCTCTTGAAAATAAAGTATATGACACAATTACCGAACAAATCAAAGTCCATAAGACATACGGCAAAATAGGTATCACACCACCGGAAAGTTGGTAACCG
>JAULBM010016863.1:0-21407 GCA_032357055.1 Geukensia granosissima | reverse complement strand
ATCGAAATAACGATATAATATATCGAGATAACGATATAATTTTATTTTTTGTGTGTCCCCTTAGGGGCTCCGTACAAATAGTATAAAACAAATAACACTTAAAAATAATAAAAATAACATCCACTGGATTACAGGTACGGGCATATGTATGTGGCGAGATAAAACATGCTTGTGAGTAATCAAACTTCCGCTACCCTAGGACAGTGGTGTAACCAAACAACAAAAATACAGACTTTAACAACCAACTGCACAAGGTTCAACTTTTAAAGTCGATACATAGTACGTAGACAGTAATAAATAAAACAGGAGACAACAAGATGTACTGAGCTCAAAAGAGTACTCAATGTTTCTAACTGCTTGTTCAAAATCCAAATACAAATTATAACCCACCTAATTCTCTAAAGCTAAGACATCAATGCAATAGCCAAATAAAATAAGGCACTGTGCAAGTGCCAAAAATAAAAATTATCGATAGCATGTGATACAAAAATGAAACATAATATTGCCTTCATTAGTTTTGATGTAAATTATTGAATAAATAGTCAATATAGATACCAAAGAAGACAATGTTCAACGATCTAAAAATAATGTTATGAAGATAACCTTTTTGTTTAAGTTCTTTTTCAAGTAACTCTCAGAATGGTTTGTTTTTAAATTCACGAGCTTAGTTTACCACATATATTTTTTGGGAAACCTTAACAATGTTTAGACTAGGCATAGCATTTCTTATGCGTGTTAATTTTATTGTTTGCAAGCAAACTAAACCATATCTCCAAAATAATTGACAAGCTGTCGGAAGGTTGTTTTTAAAATAACCCCTACCATTTTGGCGTGTTGGGATGGTGTTCAAACGTCTCTTGTTTTGCACTTGTATAACACGATAAAAATGAAAGCTATTATAATAGGCATCATAGATTTGAAAAAATATTGCAGTACCAAGGGGTAGACATTGGATCTTAAACTTTGCCGTGTTGGATGAAAATCACGGAAATTTATTTTGAGTCAAGTGAAGAATATAATGTGAAAGATCAAAAGTGCATGGTCCAAAGAGACGAGACAATTTTGAAACAAACTAAAAGATAAAACCAAAACAAAAGGAACAATGGCTTGGGACTCACGAACTCCTTTACAAAACAGGAGTGGGATCAGGTGTTCTAGAAGGATAAGCACCCCCTGTCTTGCGCGCAACACGCGTCGTGGAATCCTTAAGCTCTAATCTGGGCTATATAAATCCGAGAAGAGTTCAACTTATTGTTGTATTACCGGTAATAGGTTTATAACTAGTTGAGATTAACTGATACAAGATGGATCAACCAATCCGTGATGGCGAACATAGAATTTTAAAAGGGACGACTTCAACCTTGATTGGATGTACAATGTATCCTTGTTGTAGTAATTAATGCATCAACAGAACGCTCTCTTCAGAAAATCCTGATTCTTGTAATAGGCACGAGAGTATCGAATCAACTGCGAAACATAAGCACCATAGGCAGGGAAAGCATGAATATTGCCACATAAATATGGAAAGTTAACAATAGGAAAGTTGAAGTCATCCCCTTTGTCGTAGGTCTTAGAAACAAGTTGTCCCTCAGTCAATTTCGACGAATAAATCTAAATTTCGTTGAGCCTGTGGTCTTCTTAATTTCTAGTTCGCTGGGATATCTTTGTTCGAGATGTTCACTTAACGTAGGTTTATTAATGGCAAAACATCATCGATATAGCGAAAAGTAAACCATCTGGCCAATTTCTTTTTGTTATTTCGCAGGAGACCCCGAATGAATTCTGCTTCATAGGAGTACAAAAACAAGTCGGTTATCAGGAGAGCACAATTTTTGCGCATTGGAATGCCAACGGTCTTTAAAAAAACTCGCCCACCAAATTCTACAAAAATGTTTTCAATCAGAAAGTCCAGCATTTTGAGAATATCACCTTAACTGTATTTATTAGCACAAGCGGTGTGTTTTTTTACAAAGTAAGTCATCTTTTTTACCGAAAACCAAATATTTATATCTTGAATTTCCATTTTGTTTAACAAAACACTGATGTATCAATTTCAGTTGTCTATAAGTTGTGAATGTGGAATAAAGAAGCCAGATCCTACTCGTCTTTTTTGGAGTAAAGACCAAACCGACCTGTGGTTAATAAGGATATCTTCTATAGAAAGTTTAGTAGGTGTATATGTCGGGTTTCATTTAAGCCAAGCTCTGTTATCTAGCTATCAAGGTAGTGTTTTTACAAATACAATGTTATTTGAGGTTTTATCAGCTGGAACAGCAAAACATTATTCATGGATGGTGGTTACGTACCTCAAGACAGCAGGGTCATCTAAAACTGCTCATCAACCCTTGTAATTTTTTAATCCGAATCTGGATTAATGATATGACTGTTTTGACCCATTAAGAAAGGGTGTCAACCTCTTCCTTTTCTCGCTTCGACCATTGTCTAGCACAGTCCTCCACTGAGTCCGTCAACAGCTTGAAGTTTTGTTAATAATGGATTGGATTTGGCACTCAGACTTTAGGACCTTTTGATAGCAACTATCGTAGCTTATCATTTGTAACAAAACTGAGGTCACCGGTAATTTTGTGGCCAGCGGGACTATATTTGTAGGGCGACGACGATCAGGAGCAAACGAGAGGTTTGGATTTCTGATCATCAAAATTGTAGTGCTGCAAAAAATTCTGGATGCACTAGGCTAAGTGTAGGTATAAGAGATTAATAGAGTGGATTTATCAGTAGAATAAGGTGGTATTTTAGATTGCATGGGTTTATGGCGGAGTATATTGCTAATGTTAATGGCATTCAGACACTTGTTTGCAAAATCTACCTTAAAAATGACTGGAATGAACAATGTGTGCAATGCAATATCAATAATAATAGCGTGTAGTTTACAGATATGACATTGGTTCGGTAACAAAGGTATTTTAGCATAGTGGTGCGATGGTCATGGTTACGTGGACGTCGTTGATAAAAATTAAACAAATCCAATCTGTTCAGAACTACAGCGGGGGCTTACCTACACTATCTATTTGATCGTTGCATCTATAAGAAAATGCAGTAAGAAATTGATGCATGCGACCCGATTTTGAATCCTTGAAGTGTTTCGTCTTTATATTCATGATTTAACAACTGCCTGCATAACAGAGAGGACAGAAAAGGAATATACAGGCAGGGTGCAAATTTTTGTGATAATTGCGGAGTCACACAAATTCGTGATTAAAAAAGAAAGACAGGATGGCAATATTCAAGAATTCAAATATTTAGTGTTGAATACTGAAAATAAGCACACTATAGCTAGAGCGCCGAATAAAGATTGGATCGAAAATGTTTTGAAAAGAGACAGGATTTAAAGTTATGCCCATGTCCTCCTTAAAAACCAAAAGATTGCTCTTTAAACATTTGTACTTTAAGGTGAACGAGTTGTTGTTGTTTGCGTGAGCTTCATTTTCAATGTCTTTTTGTTTTTATTCTCATAAATCCAATTTTGTCTCTTTTAAATAATTTTGATTCTGTTTCTAAATAAAAACAATCTGACATGTCATGGATGATTACTGCTTCTCACTATGAAAGAAAATAATATACTAAATTAAAGAAAGGGAAATTGAAAAAAAAAACAGGCTTCAATGTTAATGATGAAGAAATTAATGCTTTATCAGTTAACTGGATAGGTTATTTCCATTAAACATTAACACCATTTTGGGGTATGATTTTTTTTTTTTTTTTTTTTGTCTAATAAAACTTTCCTTTCAACTTTGCTATTGTTAGTATCTATCATTTTCCAAATAAAGGTTTGATGTAACGTGAAGAATTTTTAGGCATTCATATTTGTAATAAAACGAGTCAACAAAAACAAGTAACAATATATTGTATAAAACAACTATAAATATTAATTCTTATGTTTTCTTAGTCTCTTCTTCGCATGCAGCGTTTGCTGTTCGGAATACACAACTATTTACTGATGGATCCCAAACAAGTCCGGATGAGCACTGTTGTATGACTTCCCTGCCAGACTGACATTGAATATAAAGTGAGCAATTAAAAGGGTGAGAAAAATATCCGTTATTTTTCCCTAGACAAGGTAAAATATCTGGACATATAAGTTCGTTTCTAGGAAAGATGCACGATGATGACTCGGGGTCATACACTAAATTTTTAGCACATGTTAAAACCACGCCACTACCTCCGGATATACATTGAATGAATTTAGAACAGTCCTCTGGATGAGCATGCAGCGTTCCTTCATCAGCTTTTACACATGGCTCAGGATCATATTCTACAAGAAAAAGTTACACATGTATTATACGACTGGTGCCACTAGTGGAGCTGGAGTAGATTACCCTTCCGGAGCACCTGAACTCACCCTATTTTGTAGGGTTCGTGTTACTCGAGCTTTAGTGATCACTGTAGTGGTGTGTGTTCTATATTTGTTTTTTTATTTTTGTTTCATTTATTGGTCATATTCTTGTCTGTCTTCCGAATTAACGATTTCAATCTGTCCCGTTGGTATCTTTGAATTCCTTTTTCTTATACACTATGGATTAAAATTTTCCTTTATATGAATGGGTAGGATGTATCTCTGAACAGAGGCATAAGTCTCGGTAAATCAGATTTCGCATTTATAATTCAAAGTCTCCAAGGAAGTGGCAATCACTTGAAAATCTCTTATTAACTAAACATACATATTTTAAATGGCTTGTTTTAGGAAGCCAAAATAGGAAAAGGAATATAATCCATTTTAAAGATATATTTTTCATGGAGTTGCAGTCGGTAATTATCCCATCCTCTTAGAGTTTCAAAAGGTACAAATATTTGTTAGTCGTTAATTGAATTGATCTTGAATACAAACATATTACACAGAAAAAAAAAACATAAGCTTATGATAAGTGAACAATTTTGCTTTTGTTCTTATAACATATCATTGGCAATTTTGTTTCTTGGTTTTAACGCACTGTATCCGGTGCTTTTGTGTTGATCAAGATGACTTGGTAAATGATTTTTAAATATATTTTGCGGAAAGGTTTTGACTGAAAATACATTTAACTAAGCGCATGTAAAATATACCTGGTCTTGCAGGATATAAGGGTCTTGTGAGTCTCTTTGTCTGGATCTTGGCTGCTTTTTGTTCCACTGTGGTATCAGCAGAAGGAGATACTGAAGTAGTCTCCTGTGTTTGCAGGGCTGGGGGTTTAGGTGGTGCTAATCCTGGATCAGGACAAACTATTCCTGGTCGATCAGGGACACACACGTTTGAATTAGAATCAAATACGGTATCTCCTGCACAGGTTCTCTCTAGTGATACACTGTGCTCGCATTGAAAGTATTTGTTGCACTCGATGGGATGAGGATGGAAATTTCCTCCGCTCATGTAACAAGGTTCCCATGCAAATACTGTCAACAAAATTGTATCATTCATTTTAATTAAATTATTTTCATTTAAAAAAAAATAGGTCTTCATGTCCTGCTGTTTGTCTTATAACTTCAGCATAAATCTATGTTCTTCTGTTATTGTAATTTCAACGGAAAAACTAAGAACCATGGGAGGACGTTTAGTTTTGCATGCAGTAAAGTCTATTTGATAATATACATTATAAAATTTAAACAGACCGTTCTGGCCATCAAGGATTCACAAGCAATGTTTGTATTTTCTCAATGCTTCTTACAACATTTACGTTTTGAAGTCAACAGATTTTAGTATCATAGAGAATACCTATTACTTCATTATTTGGTCTAAATAACTAACATTTATATTTCTTTCAACACTTCACAATGAAGTATACTATTTTTTTATTTTTGTGTTTGGATATTTCAAATCGACCATATACATGAATTATCTGTATGATAAAGTTACGACGTAATCAACTTACAGATATCATCGTCGGTCCATTCTGTTTCCCAGATAGTTGTCGTCGGAGCAAGCTTTGTTGATGTAATAGTAGTTTGTGTCGTTACAATAGAGGCTGACTCGACCGTTGTTGGTTTAACTGTTGATGTTTTCACTTTAGTTGATGGCAATAAAACAGATGTTGTTGCTGTTGTTGTTAATTTTGTAGTTGTTATTGTCGTCGAAGCTGTTTTCATTTTTGTTGTCGGTTTAGCAGTAGTAGTTGTTGTGCTCGTTGTCGTCGTCGGTATTATTTTATTAAAATTAACAGGCGTTCTTTCGTGTTCTATTTTTATTCTAGCGTTTTCTAATTCTATCTCAAATTTATCAACAAGTGCAACAGTGGCATCAGTTCCCTCATTTTGAACTTTTGGTGCAGACGTCTCTATCACTGATATAATATCCTTTTTTGATGCAGCATTTTCAATAAAAAATAATGTGAAGTTTATATGTTCATTCCTGAAAGAAAGTAAATTTAGATATTTTCAAAAATACATTTTAATTACTTTTTATGCTTTTATTTTACAATTGAATCGAGAAAAGGTTAATTTTTACTATTCTTTTTCGAAATAGCGGATTTTGCTACTTAACAGCTAGATTGTCAGATTCAGACACCATCCCTACTTTTAATGAACAAACCTGTTTGGTGTAATTTCCTGTTTTGTAAAAGGTTTCGTGGATTCTAAGCCTTTGTCCTTTTTGTTTTCGTTTTATATTTTAGTTTGTTTTAAATTTATCTTGCCTCTTTGGACTATGCACTTCTGATCTCTCACATGGGTATTTTACACTGGACTTGTAACAAAACTTTACAACACAAACCAACTTACTTTATAGAAACAACCTCACACCCTCTGTATGTTTGTTGAAAATGACTATTTTTATAAAAATTGTCCATCTGTAAAATACAAATATAACTTTTATTAGTTTTCTAGCAAAAGTACACATAATATAATGGAAAGGTCAGAATACATTATTATGATTGAACAACGTGTATTGAACTCACTCTCTGGTAAGTATTTTCGCCATAAAAAGTTGCAAAGCGTGGATTTTTCGTTTAAAAATGTTTATATTTGAAGAGCAAACTCTTGTTTTCCTGTTTTCTTGTGAAGTATAAATTTTAACTACAATATTTACTCCTAACGCAACAAATATTAAATTTTTCGAAAATGGATAATTTTTGAATTTCCGTCTAGATTTGGTAGATCGCCACGATATGGCTGACATACTGCCGACGTGGCGTAAAACACCAATCAATCAGTCAATAGATTTGGTAGACAAAAACATCGCGCATCTCTCGATAATAATATCTTATTGATAAAAAATTAATGATAAGATAAGCTGAACATGTATATTAGCAAAAGTCTTTTTTGTCAGGGCGTGCGTCCCGAGTCAGTCCGAACAAAATCGAAACAAGTGAAAAAATGGCTCAGACTAACAGTTTTGTAATCCCGAAACTTATTTATGACACCATATTGACATTATCACTTCTTGCATATTAAAAAATCGTGTCTGTTTTGTATAAAATAAAAATTGTTCATTCATTTTACTACACTTACTTTTATTATCTTTAATTTCCAGACACATGTTTACAGTGCAAAATGTCCTTTGCTTGAAGATGAAATTATTTTAAAGGTATAAATATGAAATTATGTCCTAATAATTGGACACAATTTCACACGATTGGACACCTTTTTAACTTACTTAATTTCTACACTGTAAACGAAATGAGTATAAACATATGAGCATTAAGGTACTTTTGGGCCAGAAACAAAATTATTGATCATACAGTTTACTATTCTCCATATTTATTCAACTTTGGTAATTTTGTACTTTGTGAAATTCAGAAAGTAGGAACAACAATTTAGATCATTTTAAAGAAAACAGTAACTGTTTACTTGATACTTGCACACATTATGTATAAAATGTTTAAAAATGCCTATTTTGATCAAAATATCTCATTTTTTGTTCATTTTACCACTTTAAATCATAAAGTGAAAATATGAACACAAAAGAAACAATGTATTTTATTGTTTTTTGTTTTTTGAATGTGCTCGATTTTTTCTTTTAGGAAATATGATGAAATATCACTGGGTATCATTTCCGGCTAGTTTTGTTCAATAGATTCAGGAAGTGGCGTCATAATGACATCATAATGCATGTCTTTTACCTAAAATAGTTAATAATCTTTATTCCCGAATATAATACATTTCTTTTAGCCATATTTCAGAAGGATAAGAATACCTCAGTATTTGGGATCAAAAACGACCATTATTTCCACTATTCCTTTCTATAAGTACCCTTCCTACTCTCACTCCCGTTTTGTTAAGGAGTTCGTGGATTCCAAGCTTTTGTTCTTTTTTGTTTACGTTTCAAATTTGTCTTGTCCCTTAGGACTATGAATTTTTGATCTCTCGCATGGGTATTCTACACTGGACTCACAAAACAATCGATACATTTTGCTTTTTGTGAATAATACAAATATTTTAATTGATAACAATTTTTTACTCATAGTGGTGTATAATCTATTTGGTTAAAACATATACGCTCTTAGGACATATCTTTAATTTTGAATTTTTTGTCATGTGACCATTGTCCTTAGTACAAATTTAGACTACGGATAACTCTGTCAAAAATTTCTGTCGAAATAAAAACAAGAGTATGAAGGGAGTATACGACGTTGTGTGAGTGATGCAAAAAATTAGTATATTCTTAAGCATGCGAATTCTATCTTACATACCTGTTGACAATAATCTAAAGCTAACATTTTAAAATCAGACTGCGTCAACTCATCCAAATTTTTACCAAATCGTGTATTCTTTATCTTAAGGTCTAAACTTGCACGTAACATTTCTGAAAAAAAAATCATCATTTTATCAGAACCGGTTTTTTTTTCTTTCTTGTCCTATTTTCATACTAAATTTTCTTGATGAAAGTTTGTTAGACTGGGTAGGTCAGTTGTAGAAGCTCGTTAGATTTTTTGGTACTATTGGTTTATCAGCTGATAGAGGAATAATTGAAAAATTTTGTAGTTTTTACAATTTGCTTGTAATAGGTCTGTGTATTTCAAATATGCACTTTATATAAATAACACAGTATTTAATTTTAAACTATTCATTTTCATTAATTAAAGGTTCGTTTGAAAGGAGAAGTCACGTCTATTACACTGTGTATTCAAACCACGTAACATCACCACCCATTTTAACATCAAAAATTGCTGACAATGTAGACATGAAGAGAATTATATCTGGAAATTTCATGTGCGAGGTCAGTAATTAAAACAATTAATTTTAATACCACAATGTAATTTGCATATATAATTAAATTTATACAAGCGTGTAATTTTAATATATCTTGCGACTTAAATAGTTTCGAAAATTAATTGTTACTCTATTTCCTTCTACAAATGTAGAAAAGGCGAAAAATCAAGGACATTGTAAGACTATGTTTAAAGTAAAATATGAAGTTGTTATACATTTCCTTTACACACACACATATATATATATGCCGTTATTTAGCACAAAAAAGAGCTGTTATCTTGGATTTTAGCATTGATTCACCCTTTTATTTTTTTGTCCGTATAGCTCATATATATGTGTTCTATTTTATTTTCTTTGTTGTGTTTTCCTGTTGTATTGTATCTTGTTTTCTGGGTTGCAGTGTTTTCTGGCTAATGCTAGCTTAGGTGACACCCGGGCTTGTCGTGTTAACTGGTTTGAGGCGTGTCAGTGCACTGGATCGGAGCAGCTTGGGTGACCCCTTTGGCTTGCCGTGTTTACTGACTGGTCACAGCTTGGGTGACTTTTGGTGCGTGTCGTGTTTATTAACTGTTACTAGCATGGGTAACCCCTCGGGCTTGTCGTATTTGCTAGCTAGTCCCAGCTTTAGTAACCCCTCGGGCATGTCATTTCTACTGGCTGGTCTCAGCTTGTGTGACCCTTGGGGATTGTTAAATTTATTGGCTGGTCCCTCATTTTGTGATCCTTTATGTTTGGTCTGAAGCATTATCAGGGTGACTTGTAACGTGTGACTCAGGTCCGTCATACATCTACTTCCTGTTTGCCGGAGAAATGGATACATTTTCTCATGTTTCTCATTGAATTTATTCTTTAAAAAACAAAATGAACATATCTTAAAGTGCAATAGACGCCACTTCCTACCGGAATCATGATGCTAAAATGGCTACATTTATTACACAACATATTTCTGATTACATACTATAAATGCTGATTACATACTAAAAAGGCTGCAAACATAGTTTCAATTGCAGTGTTTAAAAACTGCGGGAAAAACTCACCAATTTCTGTATCCTGGTTTTCTGTAAAAACAAAAAAAAAACAACAGATATAATCAAAGATTGGGTTTCATTGATTAATTTTGTGTCAAATTCTTTAAGTTTATTTATAAGTAGAACAGAAAAAAATTGATCAAATATAAAAATAGGACATGTGGCATGATTGTCCATGAAACAGCCATCCACCAAATGACAGTCGAATTTAAACTTCTAAACGTAATTAAGTAGAAACAGTTAAAAGCAAATACGTTGTTTTCTTGGAACCTTCCGATATTAACTAGTATTGAAATTATTAATCCACGTGGCACAGTGAATTCTAAATCTTATCATATTAACTATAGCTTCACTTAAATATACCATAAAGCAATTATATTTGACAATCGTTCTCAATCCTCGGTCTTTTTTGCTATTGTGAAAGTTTGTAATGTGAACTTACTTTTTAATTCAACTGCAAAATAAATTGCAGCACCTAAACTTGCTGCCAATATTAATAAAAGTAAAATTCCAAAAATAGGCCCTAAAGTTTTCTTCATTTTTCTACTAAATGGTTCAGGGACTGGTTGAATGAAAGCAAACGGATCAAATCTATCTTCTGTGTTTCTACTGTCTTTTCGAAATTGTTGTGACCCACTTCGAGGTCTTCTTGATTGTCCACTCTGATTACTTTTTACACTTATCTCACTTTGAAGACTGCTAGTCGACCTTGCTCTACTAGGCGGTCTTTGTGGACTATTTTTATACTGTTCACGCCTTTGATAAGGACTTTCCCGTCGGTCCCGATCGACGGGTCCTTTGGATAATTCGCTAACTCGATGGCTAGCAGATGTAGTTTTTGAAGTTTCGCTGCCATGTCGACTTGTCGCCAGCGACAATTTACTGACACGACTGCGTTCACTTCGATCATCTTCAATTGATTCTTGACGTCTATGAACCGGAACTTCTATATGTTTTTTGTAGCCTTTTTGACGCGAATTTTCAAATTCTGATAGCTCACTTAACGAGGTAGTACTATAACCGGAAGTGTCATCAATAGGTTTTCGACGTTTCCGTTTCTTATGTTTTTTCTGTTCGTCTGCTATACAACATGACGATTGCACCGTTCTGATTCTAGGAATTATTTGACTGCTGGACAAACTGTCGGAGGCTCCACATTCTGCACTGTATGATTTACTATGGTGGATTGGTAGTTGCTGAATTAGAAAGAAAGTATATGGTGTAAATATTCATGACATAAAAAACTCATATATACAAGCAAAGGAATAGCACTTGGATTGCTTTTCTTCATCGCACGGAGTACAAACTAGCACCTCACTGTAAGTTCAAGACGTCCCTAAGCACCGTTTTGAGCGAAATCCTTTGCTAGCTGTCAACGACACCACATCTGTACGGAAGCCATGGAGTGCCAAGCAAAAAAAATGATAACTTGTGCGCACGAGTTACTATCTTTTGCGCACAAGTTACTATCTCGTGCACACCAGTTACATCGGAACAAATATCTCTACAGCAACTTACATGAAGTATAACCAGAACTCCCACGAGCCAGTAATTGCTCACCTGGAAAACAGTTATCATTAAGTTGAAAAGTAGACATTAAAACTGTTATATTTGATTTTTATCTAATTAAACAAGTAGTTTTAAACACGATTTAAATTAATTCCGCTTACGTTACAGTTCTATGCATAACTAAGTTCGTCAATTGCGCAATATTGGTTGGTCGCCCGACTTATCGAATACAATTCTGAAATAGTCCCACTATTTATCATTCAGCCAAAGTTTGGTTCTAATTGAGCAAGTGGTTCCAGATGAGAAGATTTTTTTATGAATTGCCTATTAGGTTTTCTGTTAAACTAAGTTCGGCTACGGTGGACATTTTTTGTTGGCGAGTTAGTCCATTGGATACAATTCTCTAAGAGACCAACCTAGTAACTACCCCATCGAAGTTTGGTTCTAATTGACCCAATAGTTCCAGATGAGAAGTTTTTTAAATAAAATTCCAATAGGGTCCTATGTTTAACTAAGTTCAGTCATGACCAGCAAATATGTAAGGAATTTGTGCGCACAAGATAGTAATTCGTGCGCACAAGTTATTTTTATTTTTTGCGTGGCACTCCAGGGCTTCCGTACATCTGTGCATTAAAGCACACATTATGTGAATATTTTAGCCAGAGACGATATGTTTTTTTTTCAGGTCAATCTATGTGGTGTTTGACCAAATTTGTTGAATGACATTTATACTATCATATCTCGTAGGTATTGCTGTGTACACATTAATATGCGAGGTATCTAGTGATTGGCGTACAATAGTCAGTTAGTAGACAAGCTTGACGTTTAGAGATATCAGTACTGAAAATGGTTTTGAACAAGGAACAAAGACTATCTGTCTTATTACAATTAGCATATGCATGATACATTGTTGTGACAAATGTCAACCTAAACATATTTTGTAACCATTAAACTTTTGAATAATAACAGTTGCTAAATGATACAAACAGACTATATTTAAAGATTGCAAGTAAAGGTAAACTATGTATGACAAGAAAAAAGCCAGTGTAATGATTATCATGGTAATGTGTTGTGGTAGACTATTTTGTTTGAACGTTAGTTTTTATTCAACATTTTAAAGTAATTTGATGTCATTTCAAATGTTGTTGAAGAAGTTAACCAGAGCAAGGCACAACTTTGTCAATTTTTATCAGAATGACGCAAAGTATCGATAGAGACACCACAATCGAATATCTTGAGTGTGACTAAACGTTAAATATTCATAATTTAAGATCATGCAAGATGTTGTTTAATGCACAAATATTATCATTATTGTCAGAATGACGCACAGTATTGATAGGGACACCACACTTATCTATAAAATGAACTCGTTTTTAATATGTAGATCAGCTAATGCAATGATTTACAACGATTCACTTCACCTGATATCTTAATGATCACTTTTTTCTCACGAATTGCTAGAGGTTATATTGACATGGTCAATATTCTGACATAAAATGAAAAGCATTTGAAATCCCTCCCCAGCCCCAACAAATATCATTTGCTTTTGTGTAAAGATTTCAGTTCTAAAGCGTAAGTTTATAAATATAACTCAATTTTAGTAGTCCTGCTATAGGCTCTTCATAATTAAACATTTTACAAGCGATTTCAATCAAGGGGTCTACCCTTAGCGAGCTTTCACGATTCTAACCTTTGGTTTTGTTCTTTTTAACGTCCATTTCAGTTCCTTTAAAAAATTGAAAAATAAGTTGAAGAATTTATTTGGATAAAATAACATTAGAAAATTTGGTTGTACACTGTAAATCTTTAAACGTCCGTAATACATGACCGGCCATTTCTTCGCCGATCTCACCATAATGGGTCGTAAAAATAAGTTGTTGGTATACTTTCCAAGTTACAGATAAAGTGCACACTTGTACATGCCGTCTAACTCGAATGCATGCCGACTTTTGGGGTTGTAACTTGGAAAAAAATCAAATTTTACTAAGACTGGTTTACTTGGGCCTTAGGCATTAAGAAGTCGATTGTAGTAAATATTTCGACATCCATGCAGTGTGAAATGCTGATATTTTGGAGACCCGAACATAAGGATGGTTAACTAACTTCTGAAGTGCTCATGGATTTTACTTGATATGCTTAATTTGCTTGATTAGGTATCTGATCCTACCTTGATATGAACTTGTCAACGCTATTGTGTGTGCATTTTCACCAACGCTTGAACGCTAATAAAAAAGAAATATTTCCCATTGGGTAATAGGGGTAAAAGTTTAAAAATCAGATTTCAAAAAAAAATTATTCTTTAAAAGGAACAAAAGCGAAATAAGGGACGTCTTATTATTATCTTTGACGTGACCAAACTTGAACAATTTTAGTTGGTAAATAAAGTTGCCAAGGGCAAATGGAACTAGTCGAATGTTTGATTGGTGCTAAACGTCCAACCGGCAATATTTTAGCTATATTCTGCACAGGAATAAAATAATAAAATACTGAAACGAACTATTGTATCATTTTCTTTTGACCATGATATATCATAATTATACACCCTTGTTTCTGGTCCTAAAACGATTTCATTGAACAATGCAACGTATGAGATTGTATATCAACAGTGTTCTCGGTGTTCTAATCAAAAAATGTTTAGTCAATTTTTCGATGAACCTGTTGATCCATTGCTGATTGTCACATAACCTGACTCTTTTTAACATTGGACCCTAGAGGAATATTGATCAAATGTTTTCATTCCAATAATTTTTTTTTCATTCCGTACCAAATTTGCGTTTGTTTGATTCAAGGTGGTCACTACGGATCAGCCTATTATAAAAATCATGAGAACTCTAGGCAAAGTTTGCATAAACACTGCTCTTCTATTCATTTTCTTCTTTTTTGTGTATATATGAGTGTTCATTTAACGGTTTTAACGAACGCCTTACTTAGTGCGCAATTCCCGTTTTCCGAAACTTTAAAGTGGTCACTACTTCACGACGTAGATTACCAAGGTGTCCAAGGAGAATTTGAAAATCTTGACTAAAATGTATTTGTTGTTCTTTCTCAAATATTTGAATTATTTGCTAATATGAAGACAACCACTATGACTAGATATGCTTAACACTGACTATAGAATATGCTCTTAACAAACAAAACGAGGTGTTTTTTGTCATTTTTTGTATTGACTTAATTTTATAATGATTCTTTCTAAATTTTTAGCATATTAATTGTTGTTTTTATTAATTTCTGTAACGAAAGGTTATAACTTGATCCATATAAAATGTAAATATATTTTATCATGTTATCAAACTAAGGTCATGACCAACAGTTTAAGGCGATGATAATTATCAGTCTCCGTTTACAAATTAAGGACCCACCTTAAAACCAAAAGGTAATCAGATTAGAGAAGTAAATAATTCATTATTACAGTTTAATGCCATGTTTTATCTATTTGAGGTCAGCAAATTATTAAAAGTATGCATTGTCATAAAGGTTCGTCTGAATTCAAATATGATGTAGATCTTAAAAGATACTACAAACGCAGAATGGTTTCAGGCCGTGATTTGTTTAATACCATTCTAAACTAAAAGTTAAATTTAAGTCTCGTTTTATTTTTGTTTTGGTACAAAAGATGAGAAACCAATATATAAATATTTTAGTTCTAGGACGGGAAAACCCTTACTTTGTCATTTATCACTCTGGGCTCTTAGAAGAGACAAACTTAACTTTGTCATTCATCATTCGGGGTTCTAGGACAGGACAAACCTATTTCTTTGTTCGTTCACGAAACAGACTTCATTTAGAGACATCTTTAGAGGTTTAATGGTTGATCGGGGTTTGTTGCTGACAAGAAAGCTACTCGGCCGGGAAAAAAGTCATAACTTCGAACGTTTTCCCGTAATCAGTAATCATCATTACATTATTGAATGATACGCATATGACTATGGATATCCTCTAATATGCGATAAATGGTCGAAAAGTTCCGACTGCCAAATAATCCAATAAACTCTACCATTTCTTGCCTACAATAGTAAATAGCCAATATCCGACTTAATACACATTTATAACTGATATTCTCACAAGGCAGCCGGGGTATAGAAAAAGGCCGATCGGTATTTTTCGCCTTCAGGTAAAACCTTTGTCAAAGGAGGTCCGTTGGTTGGGCGGGATGTAAAAATACACGACCACCCCGAGATTAGCCGGAGTAAAGCGATAGGCTTCTTTGATTCTCCACCAATGATGGTTGGCCGAGATGTATAAATTCTCAATCATCGTAATTCAGAGGTGACGTTAAACGGTCGATCTCGTATAAGGAGAATGCCATGCTTTCAGCATGTTAAAGACCCCTTTTCAACAGCTCTCAATGAGTGTTTCAGGTGGCCATTGTTTAGGCTTAATTTACCGCACCTACCTAAACAGTCCAAATTTGGTTTCCTGAGCATGGCTAGAAATTTTCACGGCCATTACTTCCAGTCTACCCCATTTATGATTTGATTGATAACTTGTTATCGTCCTGCATGAATATTCATGAAATATATTTCGCTGGAGCAATATTTCATATTAAAATCTAAGCATTCAAACATGAAATAATAAAAGATTAATGGAAAGAAAGTTGCACAGTATCTGGTGTTATGGGAAGTGATGGTGTTTGAAACAATATAAACATGCCAGGGAAAACCGTCTAATCAATGTCGCGCTAAATGACCTTCAAATCCTGGAGGAATATTCATTAAGATTTCTTATTTAATAGTTCGTGTTCCAAAGTTTGTACATGTTTGATAAATAGGTTCGGTATTTATGGATTTTGTATATTTTGTGAACAAATGTAAATATCGTGAAATAATGTTTTACATGTTGTCAAAAACTTTTTCATATGAATTCAAATCAAGTTTAATAAAAGATCTTATAAGTCATTATTTAATATAAAATTAGCAGATGTGGCATGATTTTCAATAAGACATTCATCCAGCAAGAAACAGTTGTCGAATTTAAACTTTTACATGTCCCATTATCGCCTTCAACAATGATTCCATAACATAACGGTATGTAAAAGCCCCAAAATTCAAAATGTTAAACTTTTCATACACCTAATCTAATGAAAAAATGTAAACGAATAACAGTTAAAGACTATTTAAACAACGACAACCATTGGTCTAAAGGTTCCTTGCTTAGGACAGTCACATTAAGTATTTTGCGGGGTTAAACCAGATTGTGAGCGCTAAACCCTCCCCATAAGCTGGAACATAGATGTGACAAAACACCAATGAAAACACACGATACATAACGGTTGAAATGGATTTAACACTTGATATCGATACTGAAAACCAACAACAAATTCAATAAGAACTGGTACATATTACAACAAAAGTATCGACCTAAAAAGAGTACTCACAGTTGCTAGTGCAAAACCCCAAAACAACCGATAAGGAAAACAAGTGTTCAATACCAACACGGCCATTTGGATTTAGTGTTTAAATATCATTAGAAGTCAAAGAAAACATGAGACTGTGCAAATGCCAATATAATTAATATATATAGACAGGAAGTAGAAAATGTAATACGAAACAAATATAAACTGGTCAGTTCCGTATTAAGCCATTAATAAGTAGTCAATATTAAAACCAATAAAACCCATATTTAAAGATATAATGATATCCATTACCGATGAGTTTATTAAGATGAATTTTAAGACCATGTGGATTTAGTTTAAATTAACGAGCTTTACTTACCACGTTTACGTAAAAAGAAGGATGTGATATCCTATGTTTTATCAAATATTTGCAAATACATTTTGATACCAAATCTTTATACATGTATTTGTGGTAACGAAATCCCTTACTAAATTATTATTCAGTTATATCTTGAGTAAATTATATTTAAGTTTAGAAAATTGTACAAGTACATATATCCAGTTTTTAGCCAAATACGCTTTAAAACACTGAAATTAAAATCGAAACACTATTTAATAATCTTCTTTCTCAACTACTATAAATCGTGATTCATAATTATTCTCAAGAAACACTATTTTTTTTTACTTACGATAACTTGGACATTGGGATACAGAGTGTTTGCAGTCATTCTTATCTATAAACCTATTTGAAATTATCGACACTCGACAAAAAAAACAACACACCTCTTCATTTTTCATTAAACGCCGCCCTTCGTTACGAACAGAAACCTCAAAACCATAGTATTCTATAAAAATCATTGATTGAAGTTCGAACGAATTAAAACGTCATATATTTTCTTGTGGTTAATAGGTGTTGTGTAACTGCAGGAATGTTAAAATACATATCTTCAAAATATCTGTTGTACACGACAGTACAACTATAACCATCATTTTTAGTTTTGTATGTATATAAATGCTTGTGTCAAGAAAATGACTAATTCATTGAAACAATAGTACAATATTCCTGACCAAATACGGATTACATGACGTTCAAATTGGTGTACAAATATCACAACAGTGACGTTTCAGACATCTTCCGGATTACTTCATTTAAAAATAAATCGGTTTCATTTTTTTAAATGAATAAAATAGTTGTATACATGTTGTACTTCGCGTACTTTTGTAAAGATTCGAGCAAAATAAAAATTTCTTAAAAATAATGATCTTGAAATGGTAGCTAAACTAAATTACTTGAGATTATAACTACCTCCGACACACTTTGTCTTTGATAGTTCAGATTTACTTTCACAAGTAATATACGATTTAGTTGTTACTTTAATTCCAGAAACAGCTCAATATGATTGGTCAGCTTTTTATCTGAATCCAGATTAAAAAAAAACTAAGTTTTTTGTGTGCTATTGCTTGCAGTTTTGCTTTTATTGTCAATTTAGTATGTATGTCTTTATACTCGCTTTTCCCAAAGAAACCCGGGGATGTCAGGAAACCGAGCAATTTCCAAAACAGCGAAATTTGGATCTGGAGATGGTAAGTCAGGAAACAGAGCAATCTTCAGGACATTGAAAGGTGGGTCTGGAGAACAGCCATCTTCAGAACAAGACATAGACGAAATTGGTCAGAAAACACAACAAAAAATCTAACGAAACAAAAATTGTCTCGATAAAATTCAACCAAAAACCGAAAGCTTCACCAAACAGTGCATATGAATAGCCAGAAACTGGTTTTCTTTCGGGACATGGCTATTCATATGCACGTTATTGTGTATGCCACAATTCATATTGAAAATAACAGAAATTTCATTCGCGAATATACAACACCTTTACTACATTGACGTTTGTACAATTAATGAAATAGCTTCCTTTACGACATTCATATAGCATATCATAAATTTTATCAACTTGTTATATATGAAACACAGAAAAAATTCTGATAAAAAGGTGACAATTTTTCTGTTATACGTGTCAAAAGTAAACAAGGAAACGGTGGGATGATATGATTGACATACGAGGGGGAGACAGTTAACCTTTTTTACTTGAGAGTCTTGTTCAATTGACAATATTGGTGAAATTTAAGGTGTTGTCAGGTTAACTCTTTATTTTATTATATTGATGGATGACATCATTAAAATATTTAATAATCGACTCATAATGATTTGGATTTTAATTAAATACACTTTGTTAAAATATCTTATCAATATCTATAAATGTTTTTAAATGCAGATGTGTGTGTGAAAGAACACATATAGTGGCAAACTAATACCAAGCGCAGTTGCATTAAATGTCTTATTTTTTTCTGAAAACGTCTGATAGGAATATTTATAATTTTTACTACCTGTAACTTTGAGTGTTTTGATTACTTTTGAAATGCTTAAACGGGAAAGGATTTCTAAAACGTTTATCAATGCGTCTGTACATAATTAAGAAATGTCACTGTGTTAAGTCCTATAAGCTTAAGGCCTATATATATATATAGATAAAGATCTTAGATTTATAGTTAATAATAACAGTTGAAAAACTCGAAACAAACGAAAATCCAAAAAGAACAAAGGCTTGCACTCTACAAACTCCTTCACAAAAAAATAGGTGTGTTTGAAGGTTATGCCCTCTAACACGCAGCACTGGTTGAGTAACCCATTTTCAGAGTTAAGCTGAAAGTTTGTTCTTTTTAATATGCATTTTCGAAAGGAAAAGTGAAGGTTCTTACATTTACTTTTTTTTCTGTACTGACATTTTTCGAAATCCTGCAACAGCGATGTGAACTATATTGTCAGCAGAATTATAAATAAAACAGTTTGTCCGTTTGATTGTTTAGAAGTGTATCAGGCGGTTAGCTTTTTCAGCTTTCGTTATGATATGGACTCTTGTCCATTGTTGAAGGCCATAATGGGACCTGCAGATGTTTAAATTCTACTGTCATTCGGTGGGTGGCTGTCTCATGGACAATCATGCCACATCTCCTATTTTTTATTACAATTTTGTTGTAGGCAATTTAAATTCCTCTTGTTTTGGATGCGCTCGTGAATTCACAATATAGTTTCTCTGAGAAACTATTAGTTGATTGTCCAAACATTATATTAACTTTTGTAGTATTTTGTCTTATGTTAAGCCCATAAACGGGAAGGTTATTTACGCAATATTAACCTTTATCTGGTATATTTCTATATTAAGTAAAATTGAATATGGAATTGTCATTTCTTATCATGTTATGAACACATCTCACCGTCAAACAGTAATAAAGTGACGACGTGTGGTCATTTTTAAATAAAAAGTAAAATTCTCACGGAAATAAAACATGTAGACGAAAATAAATTTGTTTTCTGTTTTTATTCACGATGATCCTAATACACAAGTTGTTATTGTTATAATAAGCCAATTTATAAGATATAAAATATTAAAATGACACTTTCATTGATTTAGGTAGAATATTTTCCCTAATATTCTTTATGTGAACAAATGTAAAAATCGTGAAAGAATGTTTTACATGTTGTCACAAACGTTTTCATATGAATTCAAATCAAGTTGATATATAAGATCTTATAAGATATTATTAAATATAAAAAAAGAAGATGTGGCATGATTGTCCATAAGACAGTCATCCACTAAGGAACAGCCGAAAGTTAACTTCTACAGGTCCGCTTACGGTCTTCAATAATGTACCGAAGTCCATACCATAACGGAAGTTATAAAAGGCCCCCAAAATACAAATGTGAAAACACGACGATCGAACTTATCTATTGAAAAAAGGGGGACGAGCAGCAATAAATGACTATTTAATTAACACCAACCACTGGACAAAGGGTACCTGGCTTGGGACAGGCATATAAGTTGTGTGGTGGAATATCAATTTTTCAACCCCCAACCTGGGGCAATGGTGTGACAAAACAGCAATAAAAATCAATTGAAATTGTTTTAACTCTTGAGATTGATACTGAAAACTAACAATAAACAATTAAATGTAATACATGACACAACCAAAGTGACGACCTCGAAACAGTTCGCCCAGTTGCTGTCTGTTAATTTAAAAATTTAAAAGCAACTGATCAGGAAACCCCAAGTTTTCCTTAACTACGGTATCAATGAAAACACGTATTAATATTAAATCTTAAGTCCGTGTGGTTTTAGTTTAAATTTACGGGCTTTTTTACCATATATATAAAACGTCGCTAACATAGGCATAACGACAAAGCTTATAAAAATATACCTCCCCTTCTCAAAGGTTGTGCCGGGGAAAGAATAGGCACTAGGTATCTCCGTCTTTGAGGCACTGGTCCTCTAAAAGGGGCGTCCCTGATTGTGGGGGATGTATAAATTCACAATCCGTCAAGAGGGAGACGTTAAAGACGC
>JAULBM010016852.1:0-11487 GCA_032357055.1 Geukensia granosissima | reverse complement strand
AAAACAAAAATTATCATTCAGACAAAGCTTTAGATAAAATCAGACTTGGGTACGACAGCTGGAATAGGCGTTGCAGGGTGCGGGGATAGCTGTCGTTTCCGACAACTTGTGTCTAGTTTTACATTTGTTTTTATTTGTATATCCCACTAAAGTTTTCCGCTTGGACTGGGCACCGGAGCGGTCTCCATGGCTCGACCTACAGAGCTGACCCAGCGCGAACCCCAGGTGGCGGATAGGGGGTGCCCTTTCGTTTGGGCTGCCAGGTTAAAATACGGAAAGCCTGGCCGTGGACCATAGTGGGTGACGTGTTTTTAACTGCCACTGGAAAAAGGGAGTGATGGGTAGGGACGAAAAATTAAGCATTTTGTAGCGGCATTAACCGTCCCTTTTTCGAAAACCAAAAGTTGTCTTTCACGTGCAAGGAGCGTGGCACTCTCTTAACACGTTACCCAACCTGGTCCATGGCCAGGCTTTCCTTATTATAACCTGGCAACCCCACAACGAGGGTTCGCGATGGGTCAGCTCTGTGGGTCGAGCCCTGGAGACCACTCCGGTGCCCAGCCGAATTGACAGAAAACAACAGTGCGTAAAGTGAATAAAATAGGTTAATTGGGGCTTTTTTCGATATTTGTGTGTAGTTTTAACTTGAAATGGTTTTCTCAGTATTTGCCCCCTTGCCCCTGAGCGGAATAAACTAAAACAAACGGGATATATAAAAATAGGAAATATCGCATGGTCGTCAAACAATGAATCAGATCCCCACCAAGTTGGAAATTGTAAAATGCCCCGAAATACAAAATGTGAAACTATTCATAAAACACGACAATCGACCAAATCTATTGAAAAAATGCTGAACAAATAACACTTTTCCGTAAAAGGCAGGATGTGATATCCCATGTTTCATACTTGATTATAAGAACATCTAAATTTTGATACCAAATCTTTATAATTTTTAGAGGCCATGTGAGTTTTTCCATCACTTGACCTCCGTCGTCTGTCGTCCGTCCATCAACAATTACTTCTCCTCTGAACCCACTGGGCCATTTTGAACCATACTTGGCAACAATCGTCCTTCGGTGGTCCTATTTCAGAATTATGTCCGAAGACCTGATTCGTAATCCAAGATGGTCGCTAAAAATAAAAAAAAGTGGGATGGAATTTGAAAAATCGTCTCCTCTGAAAGTATAAAGCCAATTTTAGCCAAAAAACTTGGCAGGAATGGTCCTTAGGTGGTCCTTAACTAAAATTGTGTCCAATGACCCCAAGCTACAAACAAAATAACCTCCAGGCTAAAATAGAAAAAAAATGGGGGGAGATGAATTTCACAAATCTGCTCCTCAGAAACTATTATGCTAATCTTTACCAAACTTTACTTAAATGATTTTCAGGTGGTCTCCTTCCATGATTGATTGATTGATTGTTTTTTAACATCCAGTGGCAAATATTTCATGCAAATTCAGGACGAAAACAAGTAAAACAATAAATCAATATGTAGAATATGTAGACTGTGAGCAAGGGACGGTAAGGGAGAGACCTTTAAGACTTCAACTGGAAAAATTGCGGGTTGGATAG
Source organism: Geukensia granosissima (assembly GCA_032357055.1). Lineage (NCBI taxonomy): Eukaryota > Metazoa > Mollusca > Bivalvia > Mytilida > Mytilidae > Geukensia > Geukensia granosissima. The sequence continues at coordinate 9,915 of JAULBM010016852.1, read as the reverse complement.
GGGCGGAAAATTAACCTTGTAACTGGCCGCCTACTGACCACTCAAAAAGAGCTGTTACAAGGGGTCTTTAACGTCTCTTTCATGACGAATTGTGAATTTATACATCCCCCACAATCAAAGATGTCCCTTTTAGAGGACTAGTGCCTCAAGGACGGAGATACCTGGTGCCTTTTATTTCCCCGGCTAACCTTCGAGAAGGGGAGTTCGAGTATTTATACATCCCACTCAAACTAACGGACGCCCCTTTAGCATGGGTTCTACCTGTAGGCAGAGAAACCGAACGATCTATTTCTATACCCCGGCCGCGCTCGGGGGGTTGGTCTCCTTCCAAAATTATGTCTGGCTTTTCCAACCTGTAACCAAAATGGCCACCCAAGCCGAACTAAGCGTTATAAAGAACCCTATGGGAAATTAAAAAAAATTATCTTGAACTGCTTGCACAATTAGAACCTTATTAATGTGGAATGGTCCTTAGGTTGGTCCCCTTCATAATTATGTCAGATGACCCTAGCGGCCAACAAAGATGGCCTCCACACTTGAACATAGTTTTACATTGGACCCTATGGGAAATTCATGAAAAAAATTACAATTCTGGAAACGACTTGCTTAATTGGAATCAAACTTTAGTGGAATGATTCCTAGTTGGGTCTCTTTTAGAAGACGGCCACCCCAGCCGAACTTAGTTTTACATAGGCCCATATAAGAAATTGAGGAAAAAATCTTTTTGACTGGATCTGTTTCCTCCATTTTCACTTTACTTTGTTGAAATGGTCCCCAGGAGAACTTCTTTCAGAATTTAGTCTGTTGACCACATCTGCCAACCAAGGCAGCTACCTTGGCCCAATGTATTATGACGTAGGACCTTATGGGAAATTCATAAAAATATTTCTCAACTGAAATTTAACTTCATTGGACCCACTCTTTGGTGAAATGGTCCCTAGATGGGTTCCTCTCAGAATTGTATCGGGCATCTGCCAACCAAGGTGGCTGCCTCAGCCGAACTTGCTTGTGCTATTCAAACCATAGTTAATGCATATGATTTTAATGTAAACTGTATGACAGGTGAGCGATGACAGGATCCTGGGAGCCTCTGGTTCAGTTATACAGAGATTATGTTCATTAAAATCTTAAACGTTGCTTCAAACACGGGCATAACAAACCAGCTGAAAAATATATACACTGTACGCAGGAGCACAAGGAACGTCTCCGTCAAAGAAGGGGAAATTAACAATTGGGAATAAGAAATCGTCCTTCTTTCCGTAATTTTTGGTAAAATTTTACCATGAGAAATATACACATCTAGGTTTAGAAATGGGAATTTTAGGCTATTGTTTTTGGCTCTATTTAAGGTAAATTCCTTTGATAAATCTCGTTATTGAAGTTATAGAAATCTGAATTAGTAACGGAAAAGATATCATCAAGGCAGCGATATGTTATCCATCATATTTTGGAAAGGTTGTAAAGGAGTAGGAACATTATGTCTCATATTCGGCCCAAATTTAAGATTTTGTGCCACAATCATAAGTTGTTGTGAAAATGCTGTTAAATAATCGTCTTTTAGTAATTCATTACTTTTTCTGTGATACTTTTTAGCATTACACAGCAAATTAATGTTCTCATTTGGACGGTCCATAGTGGAACTTTTTTTGTAGCTTACGTTAGAACGTTAATTGGAATAATTTGGTCAAGAGGGTAGGTTGAGTTGTTGTATATTAGTCGACTTGATGAACTCGCGTTGTATAAAAATGGCGTCAGTTTGATGAATTTTTGTAACTTGCAGTTTTTGTTGAACTACAACGGCACTTTTCAGGGCCACAGTGCCGAACAAAGCAAACCGGTTCCGCTGTGAGGATTTTTATTGCCGCGACCTACCTCAACACACTACAATTCTGGTTGCCAGTGGGTCACTGCGTCGAGGGCGATGTATGGGGTTGGTCATTACTTCATCACTCAGTCCTTAAATATCGATCCCGTTGGACCTTACATTGACTCTTTATGCAATAATCAAAACCTTGCTTTCTTAGGCTATTTATGCTAGTTACACCGAATAAAACAGGATGCGTTTTGTAGTGAATGTGACACAAATTGACACAACTGATTTACATCAATTTTGAAATTAAGGAAACCACGAAAGGGTGTTACGCGCAAAATAGGGGATGCTTACCTTTCATGATCACCTGATCTCACTCCGGTTTTGTAAAGGACTTCGTGAATTTCCAGCTTTTGTTTACATTTTACCTTTTAAATTTTCAGATTTGTCTGTCTCTTTGGATTATGCACTTTGATCTCTCGCATTGGTATTCTACACTGGACTTGATTGATTTATTAGCTACCTTGAAAGAACCAGGTATTCTATCAGTTGTTTGGATTTTGAATTAGATGAGAGAAACAGCGAGTATTTTTATATTTTCGTTTTATAATGTTTTTTCTTGTATTAGTAACTTTCTTTGTATTTTATATCGATCTAATAATATTGGTTTTGAAGGTTTGTTTATGATGTTTTGTCACACCACTGTCAAAGGTTAGGGGTAGGGGTAAACGATTAGAAACATGTTTATCCCCGCTACATCTTTTATGTACCTCTCACAAGCTAGGGACTTGTGTTCAAGTGGATATCGTTGTTAATGTTTTACTGTTACTCGCTTAAAGTTGTGTACTAAATTGGCCGATCATAATTGTTAAATTTAAAATCATCACATTTTATTTTGGATTCTTTCCACACATACCGAGTCTTGTATTTTTCAGTTGTATATGAACCAGCCTCACAAATGATGACTGGGTCCTAAAGTGAACTTCTGATTTAGCTGTCCCGCTTGATATTATTTGCTAAACTATAAAACTTTTACATCTCAAATAGTTACACTGATCATTGATCCACTTGTCTGTTCCGTAATAAGCAAACGAAGCTTCCATTACAGGAGAAAGCATACATTAACAAACTAATTGTCTTAAGTATCGTTAATACTGAAAAAGTTGTGAGACCTTTCAATTCTGATGAGTTTTCTTAATGACATGTACCGAGTAAATGTCATGTCTGACCTGGTTTCATTTCATTCTCTGTTTTAGTCAATTATTCTATTCCTATAATTTGTTCTGTCGATTTAGGATAAATAAGAAAAACATGTAACTATTCTACTTACTATTAAAACACTGAAAATACGTAAAGACTTCGTAAAGAGCTGCACTGACTATTTGTCCGCGCAGTCAGATTTGGCTTCCTATTTCGATGAATTTGGTTTCAGTGCTTTTTTGCTATGTTTGGATCTTTGAGCTCCAGAATTTCGATTCTAATGCTACTGATGAGAGGTTACTATTTAAAATGTATATATAGAATACCTAAATTGTTTCATGTCTATGTCAATGGTAATTTTGTATTATTTATTATTACTGCAATTCTCCTGAATGATAATGTCTCCTGGAAAACCGCTGATTCAAACAGTCCTGACGATTCCTTTACTTTAACGAAATGTAAATAACTTCTGTTAATGAACAAAAGAATCATTTTGTCGAATGCAAATTAAAACAATTAGATTTCCACTTTTGTTATGAGATAATGACACATAATCTTTAAGCACACATTCTATCTGTATTCGCGTTTCTTGTAGAAAGTCACGCCTGCATGACCAGTTACTTACTGATTATTTGATTGATCATTGTTTAATTGCTTTTGTTTACCCTTGCGAATATACATTACTGTAAATTGTAATAGAACGTCAAGGTTAATATCTATGTAATATAATTTTTTTTTGTAAAGCGATGATCACTAAACTGGTGGGATTAGTCAAGCAATTTTCGAGTTGATACCTTTTTATATCTTGTTTGTCCGCAAAATCTATAAAAGATATATATGTCAAATGGGGCGGCACTAAAGAACAACTGACCGATTTTTACCAGTGCAACAATTTTCACACCGCCATCAATTTTACACATAATTCCTCATCACAAAAGATTTTTTCTTTGATACAACTATAGCATCATGGACGGACATCTTACCACAGATTTATAAAACGAAAAAGACGGACAAACACCAATTCTTGTCGCCAAAAAGTTGTCATCCCAAACATTGCCCTTTCATTATACCATAAAATCAAGGATAACGCATTATTCTAATTTTCTCCCTAGAGCATCTTCCGATCTACCTTTTGAATAAACTCAGGAAAAATCTTATCAACAGCGGAAATAAAACTAGCAGCATCGATGACGGTGAAAAATGAAGACAGAGACTCCTGCTTATATATAAGGAAAAAGACCCCGAAAATCATCGCCTCCAACTTGTAAAGACTACCCATCCTGAATTAAGACATGAATCTTCCATAGCTAGACAACACTGAAGTTTGATTGGGAGGGATCAAGCCCTATCCAAATTGGTCCCCGAGTCTTTCGATAGACATTCGAGTTCGGTCTAAAATCAACCATTAAACTCAATCTTCTCAGGGTAGATTTGTGGCATGAAAAAAGTGCATTTGAAATTATTGTGAAAATGCCACCTCTGGTAATGTATTTCAAGTAGTGCAATACAAGAAAAATACATCATTTTCTCCAAAGTGTCCTCCAAGACCGACCGAAAACTCTACCTTACTTTTGAACTGTGGTACAATTTCCATAAATACACAAAGACAACATCTTTCAATTAAAGACTGAACAATCATCGTTAATTCAACAAACTGGAAAAAAACTGCCAGTTACTTACAGCACTTCCTTACGGGGATAAAAGATTCAAATGAGTGATCTGAGAGAAAAATTCAGGTACCGAAATTTGCACCGTTAAACCAAGTGGTCTTAACAAGTGTGATCCCGAAAAAAAAAACAAAAAGAAAAAAAACATACATATTCAGCAGAGTATAACATAAAATAAAAGTTTTCTGGCGTCGACATTTCTTTTTTTAGAATATATATATATATAATATTTTATATCAAAAGTTTTCCGCTATGCACACAGCATTAAGAAGTAAGAACAAATAGGGGTCGGCCCTAAGTAGAATAATGTGTATAAGTAAAATGGCATGTCAAATACAAAGCAGGGATATTTATCATCTGCATTCATGAATATGCTCTCGTGCTGAATATTCATGAAATATTTGCTGTTGGAAATTAAGCAACCATCAATCAATCAATCAATTAATCAATCAAATATTGCTCTATTTTGGGAAGCGGTTTCAGATTTTTTTTCTGTTCCAGCCAATCAAAGATTTTAGTTATGTTTCAGCCAAACAGAAACAAATATCGTTCATGGTCACCATTTTGTGTGATCAATACGAAATGAGGAAACTTTATACAGGACCTTACAGAAATGCTCCATATCAAATATTAATCCATTCGACCAAGTTCTTTTCCGAGGAGAATATATTTTTATTTATCAACCAGTAAGAAACTAAAATTGTCCATGGCAGCCATCTTTTTGTCCTTTCTGAACGTAATGACAAACTTTGATTATTTGTCAAGACATTTATGGTTCGGCCAATCATAAACCGGAATAGTGGCCATGTTTTTTATCCAAAAGGGAGAAGGAGCATCTTTCAAAAATGCTTCTTGTCAAGTTTGATTACATTTTGCCTGATGATTTCAAACAAGAGGATGAAAATAGACAATTTTACGGACGAACGAGAGACGCCAAGTGAAGACAATATCTCCTCACATGGCATTTTGTCGGATGAGCTAAACCGCTTAAAAAGAATGAATGATTAAAAAAATAGGAGATGTAACTAGACAGCCGTCCATAAAATGACAGTCGAACCTGAACTTCTGCAGGTACCATTACGACCTACGACAATGAACCAGAGTTCACACCATAATGGAAGATGTAATAGGTCCGAAATACAAAATATGAAACTATTCATAAAACACGACAATTGACCTAAGCTATTGATAAAATCGTGAACAAATAACAAAGAATGACTGATTGCACAAAGATACCACTGGCTACATGTTTCTGGCTTGGGACAGGCACAATAGTATGTGGCAAGGTTAACAGGTTGGTAAGCGCTTAATCCTCCTCTTACCTGGACAGTGGACAAAACAGCAAAAAACACACTATAAAAATCGGTTGAAATGGGTTTAACACTTGAGATCGATAATGAAAACAACAAATACGATTAAAACTAATTCGTGATACAACAAAAGTATCGAACTGGAAAGAGTACTCGCAGAAAAAAAACAAATATTTCCTTTACTATGGTATCAATATAAACACTTTCAATTGGATTTACTGTTTAAATATCATTAGAAGTAAAAGAAAACATGGGTTGCGCAAATGCCAATATCAAAATATATAGACTGGAAGTAGAAAATTTGATCACTCTTTTCTTTCGTATTAAGCTTTAAACAAGTAAGTCAATATAAGAACCAACAGAAACCATATTTAAAGATTTAATAATAATGTTGTGCAATATCCTTTACGGATAAATTACATTAAGATGAATTATGGGACCATGAGGATTTTGTTTAACTTCCGAGCTTTATTTACCACGTTTCCGTAAAACGTAGAATGTGATATCCCATGATTCATAAGCTGATTATAAGTACATCCAGATTTTGATACCAAAATCCTAATATATATGAAATAATTTCGTAAATGTTTTAATCAATTTGTGGTACTGAAATCCTTGACCATATAATTTTTATACTACCGCATAAATTTGTGGTCGTATTATGGTATGATGCTGTCGTCGTCTGTAGACCGGTTGGTTTCCACACGATAACTTTTGTTGTAGTTAAGCAATCCTTTAAATATTTTGGGACATTCATAATTGGTTTTTAATAAAGGTTGGAATTGATTTTGTGGGATCTAGCCCTACCCGTTTTTTTGGGAGGGGCCAAAAGGGTTTTTTCTCTTACTTGAATTCAAGACCTCTATTTATTCTTCAATTTTTATGGGGTCTTTTTCTTTGTATTTCCCACGAAAAAGTCAACATAATAGGCCACACGCGTCAAGACCTATCCTTTACTGTTATTGATATGAGGAGTCCAAAAATGGCCACGGCCTAATTTTTAAAACTTTTTTATTTCTCATCCGATTCTATTCGGGTTTTTTGCAAACGATTTCTTATAAAAAATGCAATAAAAGTTACTCCAAACATTTTTTAAAAAGTGCACCGTTTTTTGTATAAAAGGGGTCAAAGGGTTTAAAAAATGCGAATTTGCAGGAGATGTGAAATTTTTATTTTCCATCCGATTTTGATGGATTTTTTTGCATTCAATTCCTCTCAATGAGAGCTTACAGTAGTATGTCAACATATTTTTCTTTATCATTAACCGTTTTCGAGCTAAAAGGGGTCAAAGTAGTGGGGGGTGAGGGAATTCAATTTTGGTTTAATATGGAAAAATTTATTTTGAATTTGATTTTGATGGAGTTTTTTCCAAACGATTCCTCATAAAAAATGCAACAAAAGTTACTCCAAGCATTTTTTTGAAGCTTTTTCAGATTTAATTATAAAAGGGTCAAATGGAAAAATGAGATTTTGCAAGAGATTAGAAATGGTTATTTTTGCATCCGATTTTGATGGTGTTTTTTGCATTTGATTCCTTTCAATGAGAGCTTTCAGTAATATGTCAACGGAATTTTCTCTATCTTTTACCCTTTTCGAGTTAAAAGGTGTCAAAGTAGTGGGGAGGGGAATTCAATTTCGTATAATATGATAAAATTTTATTTTTCATACGATTTTGATGTTTTTTTTCAAATGATTCCTTAGGAAAAAATTAACAAAGTGACACCAGTTTTGAGGATAATATTAGTCAAAATGATCTTTTATCCAGGCATATCACTGTGTCCAGCAGCACTTTTCTGTGTCAAGCTCTATACTGTCTCCAGCACATTATTGTGCCCAACAAAATTCTGTGTCCACACTTACCCAAAGTGTCTTTTGTTTACCTTTCACATTTCAACGTGTTGTGGTCGTGTCATGCTGGGCTTGTGAAGCACCTCTGTTATTTTATTGTTATTTATCAATGTCAGTCTTCCATGTTTCACTTGTCATTTGACGTCATTTTCAGGTCCAACAACAGAGTCTTTCACTTAGGCCAGTTCAGTAAAAACTACACATACTTCATGTGCCTCTCCCCAGTTAGGAACCAGTCATCCAGTGGACGTCATTGTTCTTTTGTTTAAGTGTAACCTCTTTTACATTACATTTATTTGGCAAAAAGTGGTTACATTTAAATATCATCATATCATAATTTTTTGGCCTTTTGCAGCTGACTTCAGATAACTGCTCATTATTAACGGCTTTTTGGCAACCTGTAGATGTTCATAATTTATTTTTGCTGTCTGTTGAAAATCCGGCTCAGCGTGTTGGTCTGGTACAAAGCCGGGTTCATCATCATCATTCATTAATATGTTCTCATCCTGAATATGCATGAAATACTTGCCCCTGGATGTTAAGCAACATTCAATCAATATTTTTGCTGTCTCAGACAATCTTACCAAATCTGTTGTTTTCGTTCATCTACAGGAAGTAAAGATATCCTATTTTCCTCTGTGTCCTTGTCCGCACAAGTCAAGTTTCTATTTTTTCTGTTATATACAATGTAGCTTCATGAAACTTAGCAAGATGGTGTATTGGGTTGTTATGATTCATCATAAAATCATAATTTAATACCAGGTGTTAAAATTGCTTGTTGATGTCAGTTTTTTAGTTATTGCTTTTAAGTTCTTGTTGCAGTCCACATCAGTTATGATAGAAGCTTCATGCCATATCATAAATGTGTCCACTTTCAGTGTAATACTGCAGCAAACATTTTATGAGACAATTAGGGTCAAAGTTGCTGAATATGGTATGTTGCAAGATATGGAAAAACATTCATTTTTAATCCAATTTTGATTTTTTTTTTTAAATGCAAAATGGAACGAAATTTACCCAAAAGTTGAAAACAACATTTACCATTTGATTTATAATCGTTATAAAAGGGTCAAAGCAGCAAAAGTTTGATTTTGCAGGGATCAGACATTTTTATTTGTTTTTCAGTTATGATGGTTTTACTTTTATTTGATTCCTCTCACTAAAAGGTGTCTGGAGGTGACCAACATGTTATCTTTATCTGTCATTGTTTTTGAGATATATATAGGGCCCAAGTTTAACAAGGCACTTGGTTTATTGTAATACCTAAAAGGTGATTTATTGATCAAAGGGTTTTATGTCAGAAACCTTTTTGTTAAGGCCGCTGTGACAAGGTGAGTAATTTATTTAGCCTTTTTCATTATCTGGTCTTATATATCTGTCTAATTTTGGTATTTGAAAAGTAATAAGTTGACTTTGATAACTGCCTCAGCGACAATGTTTGTGCTACTTTCATGTTCTATTTATTCAGTATTGTATTTTGCTTCATATGCAGCTAATTGGATGACCTTGACCTCAAGGTCAACCATAATAATTACTTTTCCTCAAAGAAAATCTGCATTTTTTTCTAAAAGTAATGTCTGAGTTTTTGTTTCCTGAGTAACTATTCCAGATACCTTAAGAAAACTTGTTATTAGATTGCCTGTGTATAACATGCATGTTATGGTTGCAAAGGAGTAGGTACGTTAAGCCCCATATTTGGCCCAAATTTTAGATTTAGAATAAAAAGTTGTTGTGAAAATGCTGTTAAATAATCATCTTTTAATAATTCATTACTCTTTCTTGTATACTTTTGGTTGACAAAATGAAAGTGTATATTTGACTATTTTGACAAGAATTTAACATTCGCGGTAAAAACACTCAATTTTTGAAGGTGTTTTGTTCAAAATAGATATGATCGCACAAATACATCATGAAGATATTTTAACCAAACATTTGTACTTGATAGATCTTTATTTGTGCAAAGTTTAATTGTGATTGTGATGGACAATCATGCCACATCTCCTATTTTTAGCTCACCTGGCCTAAAAGGCCATGTGAGCTTTTGCCATCACTTGGCGTCCGTCGTCCGTCCGTCCGTCCG